>MU622349.1:4306-18404 GCA_025399235.1 Backusella circina FSU 941 | reverse complement strand
AAGTAGGTTTCCTGGGAAAAAATGCAAGCCATTCATTTCTATTGGCTCTCTTTTTTTTTTTTTGTACGCAAAGTTATTTTAAAAGAGAAATAGTTTTTACATGCGTTTTATATTAAGGATGGTAATGATAAACCAAATATATATTTTTATTAACAAAACAAATTTTGATATAATTAAAAGGAAACAGTCGAATCCGAAAACCTGGATCTTATCATCATGATGAAACAACATGGAATAAGTCACGAGGACTTCCGAACCTCCAAGGGGTGAGCACATCTATATATATAAAAAGAACGACCCTTCTTTTTTTTCTTCTCTGATTTTCTTTTTCTTCTTTTATCATTCTCTTTTTTCTTTAGATGGCACAGTTGGATATAAAGATAAAAGTAGCAAATACTGTTGCTACCATTTTACTATTAGGTTCTCAAGGATTTAGTTATTCTTGGTGGTAAAAGAAAACATATATATTAAAGAAAAAAAAAAAAAAGTCAACTCAAACAATTTATTTAAATGCGTACAGGTACATGAGACATACCATCGATTTTGGACCTAAAGATTTTTCCATCATTTTATTAAGTGTTTTACAGTTGCTATTAATCGGATTTACCATTTACCAGTATCTTCCAAGTGCACCAAAAGGTATATAAAGAGAGTAAGAGAGAGAACTGGCTAACATGATATATCTAGATGTTTATAAGACTATCAGCTATTGGTACCTTTTGGTTGCAATTATAAACAGTGGAGTCAGTTTCTTATGGGTAAAAAATAGATAGCATCGATGTTTTATTGGCGAGCTTGGTTTTAATATGTCTTGTCAAGTTATTCCGTCTAGATATCTTTGCGTTTGTCGGGCTTTTGTGGCAGTGGGTCGTTTTAGTCTTTATCTACCACCGCTTACGTGATTACCCACCCCGACATGGAACGGATCATTTATTTTTGAATGCACCCTTTTCGATCTATACAGCTCATACTTTCTTTATTGTGTTTTGGCAATTATTCCAGTTTAGAGACGAGACAAAACATAACCAAGTGGTAACTATTTAAAAAAAAAAAAAAAAAAAAAAAAAAAAAAAAAAAAAAAAAAAAAAGAGAGAGAGGAAAAAAAAATACGTGTTTTCGTGTAACATTTTTTTTTTTCAGGTGCATTCCATTGTACTTTTAATCGTTGGATTTATTGCATTACACTTGGTAGATTACTCGCATAGAAAGGATTGGGTTTACGCATTAACAACAGCCTGGTAAATAAGGGGTTTCACATTTTCTTTTCATTATTACTCACATAGAATTACCCAATCATTTTTAGGATTTTACTTGGAACAGCCACCATCTTAACAGAGGCACCTCATACCATATCGTTAATCGTTGTCGGTGTGCTTATAAGCGCCGTTGCTCGCTGTCTGATACCAAATACTTTGGATTCTTTAAACAGAAGATTCGGCCGCTGGTCTTCTCGTTTGGGTGAGCGAACTCCTTTATTAGGTCACTAAGCCACCTTTTTTGAATTGCATTAATAATAATAATAAATTGGAGTGCTCTTTTTTATAACCAAGAAGTAATTCTATTTTTCTCTTTTTCTCTTTCCATCACTTTTTTTTTTCCACTTGTTATTCATCTTATGTCTTTTTATCTTTTACCTCAAACTATTATTCATCATATCGCTATGTATCTGGATCCAAGTGATCTAGCATCGTTCAACACGATTTCTATATCAAATAGAAATAAATTAAAAGACGAAGAGTTTTGGAAAAGGTAGATAAATAACATCATATTCATGTCTTTTGGCTGATAGACTAAAGCACTCTCTACTTTAGAAAAACCGTGAGAGATTTTGGACATTTATTTCAAACCTTTCAAATTATTAACTCTGCTGGTCTTGTATTACAAAATGACCTCATGCTGCGGTTTACAAAGTTTAAATCATGGCAGCACTTCTACCTTTCTAAGCAATGTGATATTGACATGGAAACAATGGAAGAAATTGACAATGAATACCGACACGCCAAAAAGATGCTTGCTTTGTTTAGAGATGATTTTAATGCATCCATCTTGATTGAAGTTGTATCCAAAATGTTATGGATCTTGGGTATGTTACTTGTGATGTGAATGCCATCCTATTTATTCATTATTATTATTTTTTTGATTAGATTTTTATCCTTATCATGCAGGCTGCTATTATATCCTTAGTTTATTATTATTTATGATTCACCAGCATGAAGAAGCTCTCGATATATTAGATTTGGGAAGAGAAATTGACCCCACTTTTGATATGTTTAATGGTAAATACACATACACACATATGTATTTCTCTTGATTTTAAAATAAGCTAATCGTAAAATAATCTAATATAGAATTAGAAACACAGATCACCAATACCATTCAACATTATGACATATACCAAGTACCCTATTTAATTAACGACAACTTGACACCAGAACTTTTAAAGACGTTATTAGAAATATTTGATAAGTTTGATCAAGATAAGGATCGTGCTTTGAATCCTAAGGAATGGGATCATTTTGTTTATTATACAAACGATCAGCATCCTTCAGATGCCCTTCTTGTACAAATTGCTCAGCAGTTCGGCGCCAATAAAAAAGGGTGGCTTACACTGGAAGGTTTTTTGGTAAGTCTACACACACACACACGATGTTGTCTCTTTTTTTTTTATTATTTTTATTAATTGTTATTGTATATTAGGCGTTCTACTTGGAGCAAACATTAAATGATATCTCGGAAACTGAAAGAGATATATTAAAACATGGTTACGATACAATATCACTCAAAGTGATTCAATAATCAAAATAAAGTAATGTTCTGTCAATAGTTTGTTTTTTCTTATTTATGTAATGCATGATCCAAAGATCGAAATATTTCATCATCAATGTAATATGCCTGAAAGAGTCTCTCTAATAAATGAATACGTTCTTCAACCAAGCGTATTCGAATTTCCCCCTCTGAAAGACCAGAAAAGCGTACAGTATCCATGGGTGTGGGTGGTAATAGAATAGGATCTAAAGATGAAAGGTTTTGTGTATTGATCCGTAACTGTTGATGGATATTGTGTATACTGTGATGGCTCTCGTGTCTCACAGTGGCATCATTGGTATTATTTGGCATTTTTGGTTCCGGGAAAAAGTTGGTCTGCAGACCACGCAAGAGAGAATTTCTAAATTGACCAAAGGACCACCGATGCATGTAACCCCATGGTGAACGAGGTCGATGTCCAAAAAGACAGGATTGGAGACTAAAAAGGAGGCCAAAGAGGCCACCAAACACACCTGTAGCGTTCATGATGGTGAAGGCGCGTTGCTCTGATAGGACTTTTGTCTGGCATGTGCGTGGAAGTACATAAAGTGTGCCTGTAGGCTCGCCACCGGAGGCGTATTCGGTTTTAAAGGATTCGGATGTAATGTCTGTTTGGATTTCGTATAGATCGTCCTTCTTGGAAGCGACCCCGACGTAGTTCCATATATTTGGGTCGAGTGAGAGACGTTTTATCAGCTCATATGTAATGGTGTGTACAATACCGGGCTTGATGAGATATTGTTTTTTTACTAGAGCATCAATAGAATAGTTTGCCTTTTGATTGAAAAAAGATACCTGAAGTGAACCGCCTTGGCTATAATAGTCAAAGGTCATGATGGATCCATGACTCACTTGTCTAGAGAAGGTGGATCCAATACGGAGTTCGGTCGTTGTGAAAAGTGAACAACGGTTATCTATTTGCTTGAAATAATCTGAACATGGCACACCAAAATCTGTTGAGCATCTTACAAACGGTGTAGTCGATTCATTATAACCATCAAAGCAAAATAAAATATCTGTGGTAGTATACGTCAATATGTGTTTTGATAATAGTCGTTTTCTTGTATAAATATGTACATACCAGGTGCATGAATCGTCTCGTTTGCTTCATAAGACAATTGATCAATGATTGGGCTATTAGCAACTTGAGTTGCTAATATTAAGAATAAATAGAGAAACAGGCCAAAAAAGAAGGCTTTTAATACTAATCGAAACGTTTCAGCCCAACCTGGTTCACCCACTCTAAAGCAAAGAGTTTTATCTATTAGAATCCATTTTTTCTTTCTCTTTTTTTTTTTTTTATTGACTTGGTTTACCATATGTTGATGTATATATACCTTGGTTTCCATAACTCGCTTTTCATAGATTGCATCAAATTCCGCATCATTAAATTCAACTTTTTTCCTAGTACCACCAAACTCACAACATAGGTGCACAGTATAGCAATTACAACTGACAAGACAATGATCCATAAAAACGAACGCTCTTCTTTTGGAGTCTCGTAAAGCCAGGATCCATTTATTGTATCAAAGACAAAGAATTGATCAAGGAGTGATTGATAATTTGTACCTAAATATCAATAATAAAATAAATATAGAACTATGAGAGTCCATTATTAACTTACCATATCCATAAATGACATTTGTATCATTCACCACGTGGAGGGCACCAAAGGATTGTGGAAATGGCTGTGCTTTTGGATTTGTTTCACTCCATCGCCATTGAGTTGTATCTAATATCGCGTTATTGGTCAAATAGTTTTGAAAAGGTGGTGCCTTGTCATCTTGCCCTACATAATGTATATATACTATTGCTTAATATATATATAATACAACTCTTTCTATATTATATACCTCCACAAATAAAAATAGAGCTTCCATTAATAATAACAGCACTATGATGTATTCGCGGTAATGGAATCTCGCCTTGGACTAACGGTGGATCGAGCCATTTTGTACGTAATGTATCGTAGGCGAGTATATCATGCATGGGCGCTAATTCAATGCTGTTTTTTCCGCCAATGATGACCATTAAGCCATTACTAAAATAGAGTTTAAATTATTTTATTATTAGTAATGTTATTTCATTTCCTATTACCTTAGCATGGAAGCAGTATGACCTGTCCTCCCAGATACCGTCATTATCTTTCTCCAATTAAAATCAATCAAACTAAACACATAAAGATCGTTCTGTAGAGTCCCATTATTTACGCCTCCGTAAAGGTAAGCATCAGTACCATGCTGTACTACAGTGTGATACCGTCGATCTAACGGTGGATCCATGTTTTTGATGCTATTAGACCACGACAGATTGGTGAGATCAAAGTAAGCAAGTGAGATGTTGGATGTTCCTGTTCCAAAGACAAGGAATCCATTGCTAAAGGCGATACTAGGTGAAAAGAAGAGGGTGCTTTGCGTAGATGTCTTTTGTGCGTGTAAGCTGAGATTAGAATTATCAAGCGAGAATACGTGATTTTGGTTTTGTAGACCACCATAAAGATGGATTGTATTGTTGATTTGGATGGATGAGAGTCCGTTTATTGATAATTCTTTGTCGATATGAGGAAGAAGTCTTTGCATTTTTTAAGGAGTTGGTCAGAAAAAAAGAAGTAAGAAAAAGAGAGAGAGAAAGTTAAAATGTACATTTATGTCTGAATAAAAAAAAAAAAAAAAAAAGGAGGAGGGAAAGCACACTTTCCCCTATTCTCTTTTTCTTTCCAAGGGACCGTTTTGCACGTGATACTCACTTTTTTTTTGACTTTTTCTTTGACAAATTTTATAGATAGATCTCTATACTCTGTTTTTAAACCTTATGCAACCTAGATTCCCTAGAGACAGTTTATCTATTGCTGATCTCCTTCCTGTAAACACTCGTGCTGGTTTACCCAAACAGTCCATTCAGTCTGATGTCGACAAATTAATGGCGCATTTTCTAAGTGTAAGTTCTTTTCGGCAACAACAACAACATTTATTCTTATTCTCATGTCATTTTAGAAATCTACAAGATCATTTGATGAATTTGACACTACTTGGAATGAGCTCCATTTTGAATTAATTCATTTTGGCTGCCTAAATGAGAGATACAGAAAGGATTTCATGATAACAATTTATTCCTGTCTCTTGACCTATTTTAAAAGCCCAGTTGCCCGTTCCGGAGTAATATTTGGCTTATACTACTTGTATCAATCACAACCCAATATGTGGGAATATGTGCCAATCAGAGTGTCATATGGTAAATAGAAAACAGGTTTTTTTATTTTTTATTGGTGATAATCATATAAGCATAGATATTTGGTATTCCATGTTTGATTTTTATTTGAAGAGTGTGGATAAAGGAACAGACTTGGAAGGAGCGGCTATATTTGATAAACTAAGAAAAATGAAGGCATTTGAATTTAGCAATGAGAACATAGTCACAATGATACCAGCAGCCGAAACAGAATTCAAGAAAGCAATCAAGTAAGCCTCTTATTTATTCATCCTATCATTCCTTCTATTTTCTAATCCATCGCTCTTATTCAAAAGCACGTTAGATAAAATAGAAGAGATAAGAAGAGATAAAATGGCAAATGATCCTGTAAGTTAAACAAAGAAATGTAGTTTAAACTCAACTAATCAACATTTAAACAGACCCACTTTGCCAATGATGAAAGCTTCAATTCCTTATCCAAACTATACAACAATGCGAAACAAACCGCTTTTTTAACTCCTCAAGCAACATTGGCAATGCAAGCCATGCTAAGAGAGTCTGTCAATATAACAGAAAATAATCAAAGAATGTTGCAAAATGTTGCTCTAAGAGGTCCACTCCATGAAAATGATCTTGTCGATCAGTTGGATAAAGTATCAAAACAACTTTGGCATTCTAGAAAGTGATGTCAGTTTTTTTGTTTTTTTTTTTTAAAAAAAAAAAGAGAGTATATCTTAATTCAATATATCATCATCATGCTCAACTATATATATATATATACATACATAACTTCATTTTAATAAAATTCAATCTTTCTTTCTCTCTAAAAAAAAAATGTTGTTTTTTAGTTTCCTAATAAATCTTATAGCCTTTACTTTGGCTATATCTATTCAAATCCCATTCTCTCCACCTGATGATCATCACCTTGCCCCACTGTACTCCTTTGGTGATAACATCCACGATGCCTATATTGTTGTTTTCAAACCAGATACAAGCGAAACTCAAGTGACCAACCATATCAACTGGATAAGCACCTTTTTCCACAACCAATCTTACAATGGGTACGATGACAAAGGCATTCATCATACCTATTCTATTGGCACCTTTAAGGGCTACTCGGGACACTTTGATGACCGTATTCTAGGTGCCATTCGAAAATCAGACCAAATTGCCTATGTGGAGCAAGATTCATATGTGCATACGACAGCCCTACAGAACAGTGCACCCTGGGGTCTTGCCCGTATCTCTCATCGAAAGAGGCTCTCCCGATACAACCAAGATAAATACTATTTTCATGCGGAGCTAGCCGGAAAGGATATCCGTGTTTATATCATTGATACCGGTATCTATGTTGATCATGACGAGTTTGAGGGAAGAGCAGTGTGGGGTACCACCGTGCCTCGCTTTGAGCAGGATGTCGATGGGAATGGACATGGAACACACTGCGCTGGAATCGTGGCTGGAAGCACTTTTGGTGTGGCTAAAAAGGCCAGCCTGGTGGCTGTCAAGGTGATGAGATCGGATGGGTCGGGTACAATGAGCGATGTTCTTATGGGTGTAGATTGGACCTTACGCAATTATCTTGAAGACCAATATTCCTCTCGAAACACCAGGTTGAAGGGCGCTGTTGCGAATATGAGTCTAGGAGGAAGAAAATCGCCTGCGCTCGAAAGCGCTGTTGATGAGGTAAGATGATATCACGTTATATATATATATATATATATAAACGTATTGCTGCTAATTGTATTTTTTTTTTTCATTAGGCGGTGAATGCTGGTATTGTATTTACTGTTGCTGCAGGAAACGAATTTGGAGACGCCTGTCGCACCTCCCCTGCTGGTGCCCAAAAGGCCATTACAGTAGGTGCTACCACGATTCAAGATATGAGGGCTGTCTTTTCTAATTTTGGAACATGTGTTGATATCTTTGCACCAGGTATGAATATAGTCTCATCTTGGAAGGGTGGTGCTGCCATGACCATGTCAGGCACTTCCATGGCTTCCCCACATGTAGCAGGTCTTGCTGCCTATTTTCTAAGTGATAAATGGGTGCACCCAGAAGAGATCAAGCGCCAGATACTCACGTTGGCTACAGATGGTTCTCTTTCTTTGATTCCTGATGATACGCCAAACCTTTTGGCGTTTAATGGATATCCATTGGTATAAAGGTGTATCTTTTCATGATTCCAAAAAATAAAAATAAAAATAAGAGTTGTTTTATTTATTTCATTAATAATAATATCCAAGTAAAAATGGTTCCTTGCATTGCTAATAGTATATAGCCAATACATGATTTGATCATTTATAACAGGTTAGTTCATCCTTGGGTTCTGTTGATAGTTGCCATAATTGGGAGTTTTTTGTCTGGATAATGGAGCAGGTGCAGACGCATTCATAGGAGGTGGTGGCAAGATATTTTTTGGTTGAGGGGAACCAATAGGAGAATAGGTGTTTTGATAACTTATATTTTGATTCGGAAATGGTGACATGACCCGTTTTACTGGAGTGGTATTTCGTTTTGGCGTTTTATTCATGAGCATAGGTGGTGGATCATGAAACGCTGTTGGTTTAGGTGTGGTTTCTGTCACAGGTAGTGCGTCTACAATTGGTGGAGGTGCAGGTATCTTGGGACTGTATGACTGGCGATAAGATGTTGTTGTTGGCACTGAATGAGGAGATGGTTGTTGAAAGCCACTTGTTATTGGATAGTAGTTAGAAGTGAGGTTTTGAGTAGAGGTTTGTTGTAATGGTGAATAGTTACTTGTAGCTTGATAATCTCCATTGGAAGTATAATGCGTAAATTGACTTGATTGCTGTTGTGAATAATTACTATTCTGGGGGCTCACTGTAGGACTAGGTGGGTAGCTCTTATTAAGAGTTGTATATCCATTATTAGGTCGTATATAACTAGATGTTGGACTATAAGTATTGGTCACCTGTGTGTAATGGACTCTAGGGGAATGCTGTACACTTTTTATTGGAGCATGGCTATTATTGAGCCTAGGACTGGATGTGCTTGCTGAATAGGAATACATAGTAGAGGTAGTAGTAGGAGTGTAATTATTTGGTGTCAAAGGCGATGCTGCAGCGGCTGGAGTATAGGCAGTGGTATAATTGTTGGATATCAAAGGAGAGGCTATAACTGGTTTATAGCGCTGTACTGGGGTTTGAATTGATGTGATCGGTTTGATTTCGTAGGGAACTGTTGGTCTTTGTATCTGAACAATAATATTAGATGAAGAGGCATTATATACTCGATCACGAAGAAGAGCTAGCTGTATTGAATCATACTGGCGGGGTATCTGGTTGAGATAATACAAAGAAGAAGATAATCTTCCCTGTGAAGCTAAGAAATGAGCATATTTAATGTATAGTTCATAAAGGGGAGAGAGAGGATAAGACAGCAGTGGCTTCTCGCTTGGTTCTCCGGATAAAAGTTCGTCATTGAAACCAATTGTCTTTATAAAAATGATTATTCTTTCCATGATATGTTGTACATCCAAGTCGGTATTAGATACTAAATCAGAAATCCAGATACGGCACACATTTTCAATGTTCTTTGAGGACAAGTAACATACAAGTGACTCCTTCAACATTGAAGCAGCTTCAAGCCGTTGACCAAGTAGATCACAATGTTGGCTGAACTCTTCAGGCATAGCATAGCTACATAAGGCTACCAGTGTAGATTTCCAATCGTTTAAAGAGCAGCTTTTGACCATATGCCCAAGATCATTTGTCATTACACTTTTTAGTAGAGAGACGTAAGGTCTATTTGTTGCACGCTGAAAATAAGATTGTTGGGTTTTTTCCAATAAATCTTTACCACCATAAATGGAAAACATCAAAGCATCAGATAGTCTGTTCTGGTATAAACAAAGATTGACTGTAGATTCAAAATCTCCCAGAACAACTGTACGGGCAATTAAACTGTCGATGTCAGAATTGCTCTGGGAATAAAGTTTCAAAGGTTCTTGCCTTTGTTGCTCTTGTACTTGGGTAAAGAAATCAGAGTTTTTGGTCACCGGCTGAACCTCCTTTTCAGCCAAGATGGCATCAAGCGGTTTCTTGTCACCAAGGAGTTTGTCGATCTCGCTTGATATCCTATCTCTTTCAAACCCGAGATAATGTATCAAATGCTCCCTTTGATTTTCTTGGACGAGCAATGCCCTGATTACCTTCCAACTATCATTATTCTTCTCTTCATATTTATCTACCAATGTATCTAACTGTTGACCTCCTATCAATGCATTTTCAAGTTCAGTGGCCCTTTGTATTGCCTCTTCTTCTGTAACAACAGTCACACTTTTGATTTTACGTGAATGGAATATGATTAATTTCCCTCCAAATGCAAAAGTGGCGCCTATTGGACGGCGAAACCATTTAGGCGGCTGTTTAAGCGTTTGTGGTAGGTTTAATGCAGCTGAAAATGGATCATTTGCTACCCTTTCGGTCTGTTGAAGTGAGTATACTTGAATCTATCACAAAAAAAAAAAAGAAAGTATATCAGTGATCGCCTTTTCTTTCTTTTGTATATATAAAGTTAAATACCTTGCCATCATATGAAGCAGATGCCAAAAGATCAGGATGACAAGGAGACCAACTGGTTTTAAAAGTCCAATTTGGGTGTTGTGATACCTCCCTTATTGCCTCACCCGAGTTGGGATTCCAGATCATTGTTTTGCCATCTTTACCACATGATAGTAAAAGATCAGAATCTTGACGACACCAAGAAAGATCTAAGATAGCATCAGTATGCCCTGACATTGTCCTTTCGGGTACTTGAGTATGTCTAAGATCCCAAAGTGTGATTGTTCCGTTAGCAGAAGAAGTTGCTAATTGTGTTGTCTATATACATTATTATAGTGAGGATAGGTACTTTCTTTTTTCTTCTTCTCTATCTCTCTCTCTTTGTTTACCTGGTCAGGATGCCAAACAGCTGAAGTAGGTGCTTGTACGGGAATGGTCTTGACCTCCCTTTTATGACGAAGATCCCAAATGACCATTTGACCGTTCAAACCCATTGCGATAATATGCTGAAACTGTCCATTCCAACTCAAGTGATTCACAGGTTGTTTTGTTGCAATAAAAGGCTCTTGCTTATTTAAATCCCAAATGTAGACCTCATTCGAAGCTGAAGCTAGTAAATGGTCTTTGACGTCCAAGCTGTTGATAGGACCCGTGTGAATCGAGCTACTCAGCAACAAGGAATTTTCACTAAAAAAAACAACAGCATATGTTATTTGATAAAGAATAAATGGAAAAATAAACCTGTACTACAATGTACCGTTTATCAAGAATAGCTTGTGATTGCCAAAGTAAAAGTCTCCCATCTTCTAGTCCACCTGCAATGACTCCATTTCGAGACCAAACCAGTTTATTGAACCTTATAGAAAACAATAAGCAAATATAAGAAGCAGGAAACATGTACATATACACTTACCTTGAACTACTGTTTACTTGGCCGAGAATAGTAGCCTTGTAATCATATAGTTTCAAAATGGAAGTGTTTGAGAAGGTATCATCCAAAGTACCTGAAAGAGTACCAGTGGCGAGGATAGGCTGTGTTGGATTCCAGGCAAATGTGGCAGTTTCGTTGATTTCAAATAACTTTCTAACCATTTACTTTGAAAAAGAAAGAGAAGATGATAGAGAGAGGCAATCTAAATGTCATATGCTCTTTTTATTTGATGTCACATTTTATATAAAAAGCTAAATAAGAATATAATTGTAACAAACATTGGATACTCGCCTTTAAAACAGAAACACGTAATAGATTTGATTGTCATGCACATTTCTTCTACATATTCTATATGTTGGAAAGCACAATAGATGAAAATTAGGTCAAATAAGGTATTTATTTGATGGTTTCTCCTGGTTAAAGCCTTTGAAAATAACTGATAGACTTTCACAATTTTCAATAGTTGAATTATACAAATATCTGACTTGTTTCTAACAAAGTCTAATGTGTCTAGTCAATCAAACTTCCTTTTATTGAGTGAGCTCATAGAATACGAGGCATAGCAATGAAGCAAAAGTATCTACGGCCTTATTCAATCGTCCAGCAATGCTTCTACTACATTGTAGTTGTGACGGTACAATTGGCCTGTCACATTTCGCCTTTTCAAGTGTTTTGTTGGTGTGATTTTACACTTTTTACTTTTTTTTTTTAACTCTTTACTATATTAAAAATGAAGGAAGACCTCTTTAATCAACTAAAGGTAGGCAAAGGAGAGATTTGGACAAAAAAAAAAAAGAGAGAGAGAGAAAATGTCTTAATTTTTTTTTCGTGTCATTGTTAATAGGAAGAAATCCATAGCAAGTGTATTGCTTATGAATATTGTGACCAAGAAGGTAAAATATATAAAGCAGATCATAAAGCTAAAATAGCCTAACACTATTTTAATAGATCACTCGGTCTCTGACTTCATTGCAAGCTTGGTTCAAGTAGGAAAAACGGAAGCAGAAGTGAATACCGAATTACAAAGTTGTAAGTTATCCATTGTTCTTAAAATAAGAAAAAACACTAAACAATTTAAATAATAGTAGTGGGATCAGATTATGGTTTGTCAATACTTAAAAAATTCATGAGGAAACATTTTTGTTTCTTATTATTTTAAAATTTAGAATCCAATTTGACACAATGGGTATTTAGCCGAAAAGCTCAAATGGAGTCTGAGGAGACGGCACCGGCAGTGAAGAATGAACAACCTAAAAGAGAGAATAGAATGTTTACTCAGGCTTTGGATGGAATTGGAAATGGGCGCACAAGACAACGTCGTTCTCGCTCGCGTTCTCGTTCTCGTTCACCTGTACGTAAAGAAACACGTACTTCACATCGCGAAGATACTGTGTTTTCAAGACTTGGACAGGCTAATACTGAATCTAAGAATAATGAAGGTAAAAAAAAAAAAAGAAAGATAAAAGGAAAAGAATGCGATAATTGAATTTATATTTATATATAGATCGACCTTCAGTCTTTGATCGATTGGGCAAAAAATCACTCCCAGTGTCCATGGATAAAGATGAGCCAAAGCAGCAGCGCTGTAAGTATTGGCCAACTTGTAATAATGGTGATAATTGTTCATATTTCCATCCAAATCAGATTTGTCCGTAAGTAAAGAAGAGAGAAAGAAAAAGAACATATTTTAATGTGATTCAATTTAGCGACTTCCCCAATTGTCCCAATTCATCGAGTGAATGCATGTTCATCCACCCAGAAACATCTAAACCTATGAATATAGCACCACAACCAGTACCTCAGCCTACAAAATTCCCGATACCTTGTAGATTTTTCCCTTACTGCAGTAATCCTGTTTGTCCTTATATTCATCCAGTCCAAAACCCATACTTTATGCAATCAAAACCTTCTTATATTCCTCATAATACCTCAACTCAGCGAATGCCTGTTCCTTGTAAAAATGGTGATGATTGTAACAGACAGGACTGTCACTTTCTTCATCCCAAAGATCCCAACCCTTATGCTGATGTTCTTGTAAGTTTTTATTATTATTACTGATTCATTTTACGTTGGTTTTAACTATTATCTCTATATATAGTGCCGATTCGATGGTGCTTGTACTAGACCTAATTGTTTATACAAACATACCCAAGAGAACGCCCAGAATAAAACATTGACCAGAAATGAGCGTACATTTTCACATCCCGACGAAGAGGTTGAACGTATGGTTGTTGGTCCTAGTGCAGATATAATAAAGGGATCAAAAGTAGAGGAGCCAGAAGAGGAAGAAATAGGAGATGTAGTTGTGGATACCGCTTAACTAGTTTATTAGAAAAAGAGAAAAAAAACCTCTAAAAATTAAAAATCAAATTGCCCAATAAATGAATGTATTTTACCTTGAATTTTACGTGTAATAAAGATATAGCTGTTTTTTCACTTTTTTCTGTCATTAAGTGTTAGCCTGTGATGGATATATACGATGTCTCTCAATTCTATTTTTTTTCATTGGTCCTTGATTTTGTGTAACAAGAATTCCAGGAAATTGTGGCATTCGGATGTAAAAGAGTTCCGTTCTCAGGAGAAAGAGAATAGCCTTCAAACGAATATCAAGTTTATTAAGAACTTTCTACCGTTAAATTACTAAGGA
>MU622348.1:118585-151862 GCA_025399235.1 Backusella circina FSU 941 | reverse complement strand
AAAAAAAACAAAAAAAAAAAACAGATGTTTTCAAAAGATATAATTACCTTGCTTATTATATTGGATGGGACCATATTGGTTGATATATAATCATTAATTTCCATTCTCAAATTCAAGTTCTCTGTCTTTTGATTGACGACCTACATCTTCCAATTTAATAAACAGATTTCTTTTTTTTTTTTCATAAAAATAATATTTATACTTACGTCTCCCTTTATATTTACATTACTCTTAAACTTCTCCACAAAATAAACCATCGGATCATCCTTATGCATCTGCACACTATCACAATGATCCTCATAAATATCATACAACGAGGTATACGAGGGATCGTCCTGTACCATGCGTACATTTGGCGTCAGTGGCACAATCACAGGCAAGTGGAACACCAGATTGCGCATACGACTCTCCTTGCGACGCTCCAGGATATAGTTCAGCATACGGAAGAGTTGCATCAGACGCTCCTCTCTACGGTATTGACGAGCGACTGGGTTTTGGATCAGGAAAGGGTGGATGGTACCGTCGTGACCTCGAATGGTAAGTCGACGATAGCAGTTGCCATAATTTCGAATTACTTCCACCTTTGGTAAGAAACGATCGATACGTAAAAAGTCATTGGCATTATCCTTCAACTACAAAAAAAAAAAAAAAAAAAAAATGGGAGTAAGTTTTTCAGACTATATCCTTCCAAAAACATTTTTTCTTTTACCATAAGATATTGTCCGGGGATTTCAACATCATCAAACTTTTGGTGCTGGAACTCTACGAGATAATGACTGGAGGTTTCTAATTTATGTCGACGTGGTCTTGCATCTAGCATAGCCTCAAACTTATCGCGCCATAGGCGTAATTTGGCAACATATTCTTCGAGTGTCAGCTTTGCGTTGGCAAAGTCGTTGACAAAGGCATTTTTGATATTTCCCGGATAAAGGGTATCTGCAAATCGATGGATGTTGGCGATAGTGGCGTGTGTTAATTGAAGAGCGTCGCTCGGGTTGGTTAAACGAGTTAATAGTTGCTATAGATATATGGGTTTTAGTTTCTCAATATGCTTCTCCTATTTTTTTTTTTCTTTTACCTGTGCTCCTTCATTATATAAAGCCACAATCAATCGATACATATCCTCTTCTGGCAAGGGTTTAAATTTGAGTTGGATTTGATCCACCATGGTTTCCATCGACAAGGTTAGCAAGGGATAACCTGTCTTGAGCATGGACATGACTTCATCCAGAGATCCTGCCGCTGCTGGTGTGGTAGTATTAATAGGTGTGGGCAGCGGCCCTGTGCGATTGCCCGAGGGCATACCATTCAGTGGCGTGGAAGGTGTCGCTGGTGATTGTGTGTTGGGTGTATTCTTACTACTACCAGGAGTGGCGGATCCCGTTTCCATTGTTTCCATCTTGACAGGTATGTTATCTCCTTCTCCTCCTTTGGACTCACTCTCTTTTGCATCTGCGGTATTGTTCTCCGTCTTTGTATCCATCACTTCATCCTTGATTTCCTTATCAGGTGTCTCTGCTTTATTGGCTTGAATGGCTGCGGTCGCATCTGTTATAGATGACACTGCTTCTGCTGAAGACGACGACGCTGATCCATTCGCTCCTGTGGAGGTGGCTGCTGTTGCCAACGCTGCTGCAGCAGCAGCTGCTGCTGCTGCCTGTTGCTGACTTGCCTCAGCAGCCAAATTTGCCTGTATCACACTTACACGTTTCACCATGTCCTCCTTGGCCGTCCTAAGTTGGAAATGAAGTGCCTGAGGGAACTGCTTGGCAATACGAATAAGAATGGAACGTGCATGTCTACCCTCTCTATGTTGAAGAGCTGTCAGAAGCTGAGGAATAAATGTAATCCAGTACCACACCGGCCACTCGCCCTTATAGCCCTCTACTGCACGAGATATGGTACCATTCTGGTCATCCAAACTAAGCAACCATAGGATGCGTAAGAGGTGTTTACGTGCCTTTGCATTCTTGTAGAGACCGGAAGCCTGAAGATAGCAACTGACCGCGCTATTGGCCCATGAAAGATCCTTGGGGTTCTCCTTGAACCGTCTATCATTATAACGACCCCACTCTGCCCATGCACGAGGTAACGACAGATCAATTTGAACGGCAGTAACATACGCCTCGTTGGCCTCATTGTTGTGCTGCAACTTTGCCAAAAACATACCCTTGAGGGTAAAGAACTCGGCCTTTTGCTGGTGAGTGAAATACATGAGGTTGGTGTTATTAATGACATCCAGTCCAGCCGTCAACTCGGCCGTGTTTTGATAATAGCATTTGGCCTGTTCACGCAGCTTGAGGAAGGCCTCTTGAATCTCAATATTGGGCAGTGTATAAATCTTCGTCAGATAGTTGATACAGACATCATAGAGCTGGTGTTTACGTGCAACATGCGCAAATCGATTGATAATCCAGGCGGTTTCGTGATAGCCGCGGTAGGCATAGGAATGTCCACTGCTTGAGCCGTTTTGTCCAGTGGCGGGTTGAAGAAGTGGGATGAGCGGTAAATAGGTACGGTTGATGGCACTAAAGATGTGCTGCCGCCATGCGACAAGATCACTCCACACATTGATATCATCCCACATATTGGGGAGACGTTCACGCCAGGTTCCCAGGATGCTGCGCAGCTCGGCTGAGCGTTGATCCAAGTTTTGTGCAGTGGTGCTAGACAAACTCTTAAAGATGAGACTTGCTTCGGATAACTCGAGATACTGTTGGAATGTTTGTAGTAGAGGGAGATGACTCTGAGATACCATGGGTGGAAGTGCATGCCATTGGCGAAGCGCCATTTGAACGCCTTCTTCGCAGATACGCGTAAACTCGGGCAACTTTTCCTGGCTTGTCTGTGATTTGATCAGCGCCAAGAATCCTTCGAATACCTTTTGTCGAGGTGCAGGGAAATCTGAGACCTGATAGAGAGATTGCTCCAACTGCTCACGATCGGCCGTCCAGTCGGAGAGACGCCATGAACACTCTAATAACAAGTTGGTATTATTGTCATGCTTGGCCAGGTCGGATAGGATATCCCATTGCTGCAACTTTTGGGTACATAAAATCCAGTGATCCTCCCAAAACATGCTCTCAGACTCTGTAAACGGCAGCACACCACCACGTGCCTTTATCTGGATGTTTTCATACATGTGTTGGGCTTGCTGCCACATACCACACTGTTCGCTTGAGACTGTCATGTTGGTCTCGGAATAGACACTACGACGACGCCACAGTCCATACATCATATCATTTTCATTCAGCGCGGTATACATCTCACCTAATGAATCAAGGGCACGTTGCTGGTTTACCTGTTCCTCGCGTGTGGTATCTGTTAAACGACCCGTCATGGTCTGTCGTTGAAGAATTTCCATGGCGGTATGCCAGCAGTTGTGCGTCTTTCCTAAATACTTGACAAGATGGCAAGGTAGCTGAATAGTAGGTGTTGCATTTGAGATACCTGTCAAAAGAGCTTGGATGACATTGGGTCGACGCTCAGCTTGCTTCGAGTGATAGTCCTTTGAGAGCAATACAGTCATAACTTTGGATATATCATGACGCTCCACAGGAGATAACGCGCCCCAACACATAGGGAACATGTCTACCCAAAGATTAAATGCAACTTGATCATCCAGGTACTGCAGCTGTCGGATATTAATCAGGCTGTCATTGATACCAAATGTCTGTAGCGATTTAAGAAACTCTCTGTGCTTCTGAATGAGATCTGTCACTGCCTCTGGAACGGCACTATCAATCAGCATAGTATCCTGAGCATCTGCAAAGATACGGATGGGTTTCACCTTGAGTGCATAGGGCGCCGAAACACTTGTATCTATTAAAACAGACCCAAACAAAAGATCAAGGGCCTGGTGAAGCCAAAAGGTATTCGCCAATGATTCCCAATTCTGAACACCCATAATATAGTTTAAGCGCGTCGCTAACGAATGGCCCATGCTTGCATCAAACAACTTCATAAACTTTTCACGAATAGACGGGTTTTCGTTACGACAGCCCAACAAAAAGGCATGCTCCATACGCACCGTCAGCTCCGAACGAGCAAAGGTGGGGTTACTATAGATCTTGTATACCAATTCCAAAAAATCTTCGGTCAACTTTTGATTGTTTCTTGTTTCAATCGTCATCATCTTGCCCAAGAGTCCTGCTTTTTCTTTGATGGTGGGTATAGGCTCTGATTTAGTCAGCACCCATTCACTGAGCATATCAAGAATATTACGCAACAGGGCGACATCGGGTGATTTCTCAATAAGCTGGATAAGACAGGTCAGGAACCAACGGCGCTGATCACCAAGGTGAGTGATACGTTTCTTTAACAGCGATAAACCAAGAATCAAAAGGCTCACTTGTGATTCATAGCTCATGCTTGGCGTAGAGTGGGATGGCAGCGTGTGCTCCTTTGTAAGGAGTTGAAGCATTTTTACAATACCTGGAACAAAAGGGTCGAGATATTCGCTTTCACTACTGCTTGCAGCTTGAAGTAACTTGAGTACACTGTAGATATTGGTCATACTGGTCAAGCCCTCTTTAATGGTATTGTCAATCAGATTCATGAATGCAACTACCTCTGTAGATGGCTCCTTTATCTCAATCTTGGGTGTGGCAGAAGGAGTTATATCCATATCTGTACTTGATTGGGTAGTACCTTCAGGTTGACTTTCAGTAGAATCCGCTGCTTCCATTCCTTGAGTATCTGCTGTCGGTGTGGTCGCCACAGTATTAGCAGTAGTAGTTGTATCAAAGGCTAGATCCTCCTCCAATGTGCCCTGTCTTGCCACCTTGTCCTTATGAATGGCTTGAATAATCAAAACCAAAAGAGGATAAAGTGCAGTCTGTATACGAGAGTTTTCAGATTTAATACTGGCTTCCAGCAATCGATACAACTGTCCCATACTCTCAATGAACCACTCTGTTGGACGATGCTCCACCTTTGCTGTCAAAATCTCTAAAGCATTACAAACACTGGTAGCCACCATATCATTTGCATCCTTGAAAATCAATGTACGTTCAAGATAGCTAAAACGAACAAGAACATCGGGCCACAGATCCGGCTTTAAAAACGATTTTACAAGTTCAATAGTGCGTTGAACAAGTCTCTTTTGAATTATATCGGAAGGGTTAAACACCATACACGAAAGTCGTACAAGATAACCAACCACATTTTCCTTTAACGTCAGACTGGGTGTGTACTCTTGGGACTCCTCTTCTTCATTCGAAGGGATGCCTTCAATCTGCCCCGGTTTTGTTTCTACCTGTAGCTTTTTGTGAGGCATCTCTGGATCCTCGTTATTATCCTCTTCATCGTCAATCTCCATTCTTCGTTTGGAAGGAGAATGCACCACTTCTTGGTCTTGAGGATGCTGAAGTTCAATACGCTTTCTCTCCCATTTTATAATCAATTCGGCCAGCTCGACTGTGAGCATCTTGTGTTCAGGTGTAGCGTTCTGAAGCAAACCCAGCTTGGGTAAAGTATTTACAATTTGAGGCAGGAAATGCTCACGGTATTCAAAGAAGAGATCAGAGTGACGAATCAATAGCTGGTAGACATTGACCATCTGTGAGATACTATGGGTATCTTCCACGACCACCCTGCGTGTAAGTCGAACCCAAGTGGGGACCTTATCAGCAGTGGCACCCTGAGAAGCTGTGCGTAGTGGCAGCACCGGTGCAATGATATCCAATCCCTGTTTGACCAGAGTACGTGCCTCCGAAGAGTGGGCACGCAACAGTGCTGCATAAATCTGGATGGCAATTTTACTCGGTGTATCATAGGCCGCAATAAAATGGGCAATCAGTACATATGCTGCTTGTTTACTAGTGGCATCCTCTAAGCGTAAATAGTTCCATCCAAACTTGATGACCTCCTTTCGCCGATCTGCCAGTAGTTGCGGTGCATACTGTACAATCATAGCCGTCATCTGTAACAGCTCGATACGCAGGGCATCCTCTGTGTACTGGTTATCTTTATTGCTCTCCATCATCAAATTGTCCCAAATCTTGTGGTCCAACTGGTCCATCATGTTGGAATCAAAGATCTCGTTATAGTCACAGTCTTTCTTTACAAACGTGACGAGCAGTGAGGGGTTGATCACCTGACGGAGTGCCATCATCTTGATATGAGAAGAGACAGTGTCATCTGTGAAAATCTCCAAGAACTTTTCCAGTATACGTCGCTTGCGCTGCGGCGTTGACTTCATGGCGATACCTTGCGAAAGGAATTTTTGAAGGAACGAGAGATCAATGACTGATTGCTGGGCAAAGAGGGCAACCAGGTCAAATATGATGTCAATCTCGTCTTGGTTCTTTTCAAGATAACCTACAAAAATTTTAGCCATTAACAACAGTTCACGAGTAGCCATCATATTTTGACCGTCCTCCTGTTGATTCACCACAACCTTGGTACGCCAGAGCTCAAGTAAACAGGTGAGCACTTGAGGATGCTGGATGAGGTAGTTTGGTTCATAATAGACTAGCGTGCTAACCACTTTGACACCACAGAAATGAAGTCGTGCGGTGTTTTGGGCATCTGTTGATGTTGTTTTTAGCGTCTTGCTAACCAGGTCTGCAGAGGTGGCAATGACCTGTTCACGTAGAGGAGAGGCATTTTCTGTATCAAGAATATCGATAAACAGACTACAGCATTTGGGATTGTCTAGCTTTTCATAGAAATACGTAATCGTTTCTGTTGGATATCTGTTTAGATATTTGATGAGATTAGGTCTGAACGGACTCGATACAGATCGACGCAAGTGGCCTTCCATTTCAAGAATCACAGTGACAAGCTCATCTAAGAAGATGTGTGCAGCAGCTGGTAACAGGTGGAAGATATTGAGAATGGCAACGATAATCTTGATTTCATGGTTTTCGCTCGAAGATTTCCCCGCTGCTTCCTGAAGCACCTTTGGTTCAGCCCACTGTTTCAGATGGTCTAGCAGCTTTTTACCAATCTCTACCTTGAAGTAATTTGTCAGCAATTCTAAAAGTCGTGCTAAACCCTCCAAGCCTGCAACGCTCAGTGTCTTGTGATTTGACAAGGTTGTCAGAATCGGCCGTAGACCTTGCTGGAGCAACTCTTTCGGTAATTTATGCTGCTGTGACAATACTTGTTTCAGGCCACGGTGTGCTGCCTCAACCACCTCCAATGACTTTGAATAAAGTGATTTAAAGAACACCTGGATGATACGCGCACGTGTGTGTGTCTGACGCTGACTTGAAAAGTCTGAACAGGCCAATGCAGCCGAAAGCAACTTTATACAGACAATGCGAAGGTTCATAAGCGACGTTGCATTCTTGTACTGAGAATTGCGACTGACAAGCGCCTGGTCCTCTGCATCTGCCAACGCAAGTGCTTCATGTAATAAACGAGTAAGCTCATCGTTAAACTCTAAAAAGGGAGGTCGCAGAGTCAAACAATATGTAATAGCGTCAATATGACCGATCTGCATTGCAAATGGTAACGCACGTAAGGGCTTTGCAAAGATAGGTGCCACTAATCGCTCGCGCACAGGTGTCAATAACTCTGTCACCTCGTTACCAGTCAGATCAGCCAACAATTGGAACGAAGACTGGATGGTCTCGCGCACAACGCTGTTGGAATTAGATAATTCACTCAAAAGTAGAGTGATCAAGTTTTGAAACTTTTGCTGTGCCTCTGGAGACTCACCGTCCTCTGGTCCATTACAGACCTTGAGTACATGAGAAAGTGTTTGTGTAGCCTCTTCAGTATTTACATTGGCCATTTCCGGTGAGGCATCTTTTAGTACAAACAACAAGGAACGAATGAAATCAAGTTCATGTTCACGCATCCATTGTGTACCCATATCTAGTTGAGAAGTCATGATGGAAATGCCAAGACATCCTCCGCGTTTCTTGAACCACTCTTGCTTGTAACAGCAAGAACCGAACTGTGATGCAAATACACGAAAGATGGGTAGTTGATTTATATAAGATTTTGAACCCAGAATAGTTACTGCAATATTAAAACAGGTCTCTAGCGCCTCTTCTCCACGTTTACGAAGATGCGCATGCTCTGATGACATGACTTGTACAATGGCCTCTACGAGAAGCGTTGTATTCAGATGCTGTACTGACAATCGTTCATCCATCATGGTTGAAAGAATTTTACGTCCGCCTTCTTTGGCTTCCTTTGCTTCGATCGCCTCTGCGATATGAAGTAGTGTAAAGTGTCGGCATATATTAATAAAAAATGACCAAGCATCCTCATCTAATTCGTTGATTGTTGATGCAGTCATCACTGCGACGAGAATCGAGCGTAATGCCTCCTCCTGGGCAATACGTTTAGATAGATACTTTATGTAACCGTTGCCTGCCAGTCGCTTTGGCTTTACGCCTGATTCTGCTAGTGTGTTGCCTACCACAGTACTATCATCATCCACTAAAGTGGGCTGTGATGATGATGATGGTGTTTCCATTGTATTACTTTGATCCTCTTTACCATCAATAAACTGCTCTTTCACCCGGCGATAAAGTGACTCTGTTAAATTATCCGGTCCCTCATCCAATTCAAGCATTAAAATAAGGTTCGTCTTTATAAAATTATAGGCGTGTTTCTTGTATATAATATCTGAATCTGAAGAAAGTGTCTTTATCGCAATCTCGAGACATTTATCCAATGGAAGTGTATGTGGTGTCTTGCTTGGATCAAACACCACCTCAACAGAAACGCCACTTTCAATGAGAGGATTGTATCCAAGTTTTGGAGGACTCTTTAGCATTCGACGATTACGACCACCCAATTTACCCAAAATACGCATGGCAGCATGACTATGTTGATGGTTATAGGGTAACGGCTGAAGGTGTTTCCACAGAGCATCCATCAATTCCGTCATGACAGGCGCCATGATATGATCTAAAAATTCTGGATTCAAATTATCATTACACAACTCCATTGTACGAAGACCTTGCGATACTAAATCCTGATCTGCCTGCAGTGCAATAACAAGTGGTCGCATAAGGTAAGGAAGGTAGGGCAGCAGCGTACTTAAGCGCACAGGCACCGCTAGACACAATTCAACAAAGAGGTTACGCATATCTGTCTTGTGTGCTAACGATAGTAGTGAATTCAAATTTTCCAGTATCACTTGAAGCAAGGGAGACACTTCCTTATACAAGAGTTCAAACCGCCCGCCGCCAATGCTCTTAAACAGGGCCCGAAGTAGTAGGAAATAATTGGCCGGTTCTTTCGCCTTTGCCGCTAACTTAAAACAAGACATGACCAAATTGGCAAGATACGGCTGAAGTGTGCTCTCATTCGCATCAGGAAACAAATTGACTGCCATGAATGCCAAGCGGAATAGATGAAGCATCACCGCTGAATAGTGATTATTATCTTTACCTAGCTGATCTATTCTATCCACCAAAAACCGAAAGAGAATACCAGCAAACCCTTGGGTTGTAATATCATTAACGAGAAAATACTGGGCTAAATGAAGCAATGAAGTGTTGACAAGCATTCTTTCAAAAAAGAAGTCGATCTGTGAAGCGAATAATTCTTGAAATACTGCGGGATCTAATAATGTAAATACAATGGGGAATGTATCAAGTACTTCCTTCTCTCCATTCTGCTGTAAACTAAATTTGAGTGAATTCTCTGCGAGTCCGATGGACCAATTGCTCTTTGAATCCTGTTCTGGTGATGCATAGATGGGATAGGAGCCATCCTGTCCGTAATTATCCACATTATAATACTCAAAGCACTTTAATCCCTCTCTGAACAGTCGAACAAACAACTGTACGTCTTGTTGTGAAAAACCACGGGCGAATTGTGAATACACTTGCATATTGGTCTCTTGCCCAGAAGCTGGAGGGGGGTTGCAGTGTCGTAATCCAATAAAGAGAGGTTTTAGGCCAATGGCAAGGTTTTTGAAGAGAAAGCGACCATCTAAATTTATCATGTTGGATATCAATCAATCACACAGTCTCTTGCTCATTTTCTAAAACCTTACCTTTTATACCATCTTGTGATGATTCCGGTACAAATGTCGCAGTATGTATTGAACGTGCCAAATCCAAATCAATATTACTAAAATCATCCTCATCCATTAAATCATTCTCCAGAACCGCCTTCTTCTTTTTGTACTGCTTCACACAAGAATCAAATTGAATATTCAATGCCTCAAATTTACTCGCAAAAGCATCCAAAATACGCATTAATAACTTGCGTCCCTCTGATTTGTTTGTAATCTTCATGATGCAATCAATCAAATTAAGCAGTAACTTTCCACACATTGTTTGAATACTAGGAGCCAATGTAGAATCATGCAAGTTGCGAGAGTAAATATAAATGGTGCGTGATAATTGAGCGGGTGATAATTCAGCTCGAATATGATGAATGAGATCAGCCAACATACTGTATGCTAAGGGTCTAATCATCATGATATATATATATCAATATCAATATATATCTCCCTTTCTCTCTCTCTCTCTCTCTCTCTCTTTACCTTAGAGTATCATGAGCAGTGACGCCTGTTCCAATCAATACCTTTTCATTAAGTAATAAATCAATCTTTGGCACGAATGAAGTACGGAAATCAGTAGAAAGAATATGTCTTGTAGCCACAAGCAATTCCTTTCTGGTAGCTGATGATTCGGCAGGACATTCTCGTAATAGGCGTAATACAAAATCCGGTATTTGTGATTGATAAGGGCGTAGTAATGTTGTGTAGCTGCGTAATATATAAGCCAAGAATGACATTGTCTTTACTTGGGCTACGATGAATTCATTATAGAGACTTTTATGTTGAATTGCAGAACTGACTCCAACAAAAACTTCACCTCGTTCCAGTGCTGCATTTGCTGCTTCCATCTGAGGCCTTGCCTGGAGACTTAAAGTCTAAAAGCCATGTTAATAATAAATCACATCCATTTTAACCCTTGTTTTTTTTGTTTTTTTGTTTTTTTTGTTCTTTGCTTACTTGGAATATAAGAGGTATAAATTTCATAATATTATCTGTTGCTGATCGTCTGTATGATTGAAATAGCAGCACAACAATAATAGGACACTCCGTTAACACTTTAAAACTAAACATACTTTTGGCCAGGACTTTTGAAGGTGTTTCCGGACTGTCGGGTGCGGGTGACATGGGTCGAGGTGATGAGACGGAAGAAGGCTAAAAAAAAAAAAAGATATAAACTTGATCAATGAATAAAGAAAGTTGATATAGAGTATAACATCTTTTTTTTTTTTTATAGTTGTTGTTTTAAGCATTACAGTTGTATTAGAGAGATCGGGATCGTCAAATGCATCCTTTACGGTCTGTTCCATATTTTGAAATATCTCTTGTACAATATCGAGAAATGGCTGTACTTGATCCTCCAATACTTGACGAAATGACCTGTGTAAATCAATAATGATCTTTACACAGACCACTGCATTATCCTCATTTTCGACGCGTAAGATCTTTTGAAGTGCTTTGCATAATTCGGGCACATGCTCTTTTAGTGCTTCTGTTTGTGGAAGTCGATAAATAATTTCCAAAATGATATTGCGTAGTTTCTGTTGTAATATGGTTAGTTGGATAAAGTAGAAAAGAAATCAAACCACTTGCCTGTTCAGGAGCATTGTTTATAAATACAGGTGGCTCGTCTTGTAATATTTTGAGGAATACAGGTATAAGTGTTGAGAGAAACTTTGGATATTCTGCTGTTTGAAATACTTCCACTTGATCTCTTAATTCGTTTGCAATGGTTACTTTGAGTCCAATCGCTAATGGAGAGACAGATATTAATCAGTACAATAACAATAAGAATAATAACATAGATCGCGCGTACCTAAGTTAGGATCACAAAGTCTATGTTCATAGACTCTTAAGCTTGTCATATTGGCTTTGTATGTTTAATATCGAGAAAGAAAAAAAAAAGGCACATAAAACCTCAAGCGAGCCTGTTTTTTATTTTATTATTATTCTGCACACACAAAAGAACGAATAAAATAAGCGATAAATACACAAATAACCAAAAAAAATAAAATAAAAAAAAAGCCTTTGCCACGTTGCTTCAGCCTTTTTCTTTTTTTTTTTTTTTGTTTTTAACCAACCACACATTTACAATAGAGTACTGCAATTTCAAGTCACGCAAAAAGGTTTGAATTGATGATTTTAAAATACGATTTATTTATTTGTTTATTATGTTTATGTAATGAGGATATGTATGTTGAGTATGAGGAGTGTCTTCTACCACTTTTTACGGTCCCACCGATGATCGTACTTCTGGTTCATTGTGATAAGCTTGACTTGTTCACCGTCCTTGATCTCCAACCAAGGATGAGGGTTTTCTTTATGATCCCAAACTACGTCAGGAGCCTTTGTTGCATGAACACCAAAGAAAACAGCACCACCAAGCGCGCAACCAAGGATGCCAAGGAGAGGGTAGATTTCTGGTTTTTTGGATTTCTTGAGGAACTGTGAGAGAGCAGACATTTTATAATTATTATTATTATTATTATTATTATTAGTGGTATTATTTGGAACAGTCCCCTTTTTATAGTGTTCTTGAATAATGCGGAGGCAAGGTGGACGGTGGTGTTCATGTGCCCTTTTCTTGATCGGCCCACATATTTTGATATAAATTGTATTTTTCAGTGGCGTGTTGTTTTTGAATTATCTCCCAATGCAATGTAACTTGTCTTTTTCTTTCTATTCTTCTTTACTATTCGTATCGTCTCTTGTATTCAAGATGATTTACATTTTGTTAATGTTGACAATACCAACACTATACAATTCTTTGCTTTAAGTATAACCGGATCATGAAAAAGAGACTTTTGTCTTAATTTAAGGGTAAAAACGTAACTATATCTCACAAATTTATTTTTGTGTGTTACAGTCATAATGTCATGCCACTCAGTACTGTGATTTTGTCATTGTTTGTAATGAAAATGCCTTTTTCGTTTTATAATTATTTGTATAAATGAAATTCAGTGTAATACTACAGTGAGGACGGTAAATTTTGTCACTTTGAGAAAATCAAATGTCTGTAACAAAAAAATAAATGTGCTGAGGATTCATGACGGCGACGCTAGTAAAAGTATCGGTGATGATGACGGTGAGGGTGATTTTTTTTGAACATTAATCTCTTTCCACTTAACTTAACAATATATGTCTACTCAACACTGTAAGTTAAAAAATTAATCTTTTGATTGAGAATAAAACTAAATTACTTGAAAAGCTCGTGTAGCTATGATCGAAGATGGAAAAGGTTTCAATCTACCTTTGAAGTGGAAACCTGGAGCTGATCTCATGAGCAAAATGTTATTGAGCGATCCAAAAATAATGAACTTGATCGTCCACTCTCTAATTGGTATTGCATCGATAATTTTTATTGCTTGTTTAGAAATGATGTATTTATCTAATATTTAAACCATTCATAGATGTAGATATACCTCCCAACAGCTATACTGTGGCCCAGACTGAATGGGCTAGTACTAAAGGTGTATCTACCTTGTACGTCTCTCAAAATACAAGTAACGATAAATTCATTCCAATACTTATTACTATCCAAGAGGAAGTTGACCAAAATTCAATGCTGGAAACCATTGAACATTCTTCGTCGGTTTATGAGAATCTCAGGGTCTTACCTATAGTATTGATAATCTCTAAAGAAAGCAGCTCTAGTCTAAAGAACAATGGGGAGTTTAGTGTTATTGATAATTCATTTTTAATGCAATGCGAATCTAAGTTCTGGGCGAATAAATGCTTTTTGTTTTTTCGCGATGACTTAGTCAATGTGAGCATGGTTAATACACCTACACCTGCACTTTTTACATTATGTCAATTTCTATCTAATCCCAACAAATTGTTCACTTTATCGCACAATTTAGACACCCGAACTATATGTCTAGCCTGTGAAGCAACAACAAACTAGTAAAATTAAATATAAAATTTTATTTTATTGTAAACGAAAATATTACTTTTGTTGTGTCTTTCGTCTTTTAATATGATAGTAAGAGCTTTTAAGAGTATTAGAGGATTTATATGATTTAAAAAGACCTTTTGCTTTGCCTTTATCGAATTTTTTTTCCATTTTTTATTCTTTCCGGGCTCGTTTAAGCTTTCAATGAATTTAGCATCTTCGAAGGTATACTGATCTGTTGCATCTCTTTGTTCTTCACTTCCGCTATTGCCTTCCAGATCTGTTTGTAACTGTTCGATTGAAAGTAGTCCCTCTTTTGCATAACTCTTTATTTTCTTTTTGCTATTGATTTCTCCGATATCGTTTTCTTCAATGATTTTCTCCAAAGTTCTTTTAGCTTGATCCACAATATATCTAGTACTTGTTTTGTAAATCATGTCATTATCTTCTTTTGATAGAATATTCTTTACAGTTGAAAATAGCAATTTTAGCATCGGATTTTGCCAGTGATGTCGAGGTATTTGGTGTAAAGTGTGGTGAGTAAGAAAGTACCCTAGAGCAGCCATGGGATGTAGTGTTTTTTGGTTGAAATGATTTGATACAGCATCAGCAGTCAATAAAAAACATTGTTTTGCCCAAAATTTACAGCTTGCTTCTAGCAGGAATCCCTCACTAGTGATGGTAAATTCATTTTGAAATTTAGCACTGGAAAAAGATTTAGTCACAATAACAAGAACAATGGGTAATGATTTGTAGCGCTTATAAACATTCAATGCATAATTGATAAGCCGGAGCATGAAGTCTTGATTGACCTGATATTGAAGTTCAATTAAAACCGGAGGTAAGAGTTCTATTGATGCATAAACCATATCTGACCGACTATCATCAGCCCATTCAGTCTGGGCCACAGTATAGCTGTTGGGAGGTATATCTACATCTATGAATGGTTTAAATATTAGATAAATACATCATTTCTAAACAAGCAATAAAAATTATCGATGCAATACCAATTAGAGAGTGGACGATCAAGTTCATTATTTTTGGATCGCTCAATAACATTTTGCTCATGAGATCAGCTCCAGGTTTCCACTTCAAAGGTAGATTTCCAACCTTGGACACCTTTGAAATGTTCCAACCTTTCCAACCCTTTTCCAACCTTGAAAAGGTTTCGGCGGGTGAAAGCAAAGTGAGTTTAAAGTGTTTTGCTAGTCCTCCCTTTTTTTTTCTACTACCGAGATGAAACGCGAAAAAAAAAAAGCAGTTAATCATGCATATCCTTTTATCTTCTAAAAATATATCTTTATTGAACGAATAGAATGTCGCCATGTTGCTCATTATATCACTCATTTCATTAAATTGTGGTCAATAGCATGTTGACGTCAGATAGTATCAATTCTCTATCGTCCAGTTAAATTAGCATTATTTTGGCAGTTATTATACTTTTTATATAGCGAAATGACCTCATTCATATCCATCATGAAAACAGTAGATTATTATTATTATTCAAATAGCAGTTATTTATTTATTTATTAGTTAATAATAGATAGTTATATACATATATAAAAGAAGGTTGGCATCATTTTAAAGAACTATATTACGATAGGAGAACGAAAAGGGTACAAATAACGAAAGCGATATGATGATACAAAGTTATAATAGTGAAAAGTGTGTTTTTATTCTTTACGATACATTTAATCGAAGGATGAGTCTATTCTCCTTAGTTTAAGCGACTCTGCTGTAATTATTTCGATAGTACAATGACTCATTTTATTTACATTCTCTATTAAATAAAAATGGATAGGGTAAAAACAAGATATAGAATCAAAACTAAGTTTAGCAACAATCTATTGTTTCATGTACCAGTTCAAGTTTTATTAAAAATTACTTTCACATTTCACTTCAATCAAGTATGTTTTTTGTTCAAAGTTTAAATATGGAATATTTTTATTATATGAGAATAACAATGAGAAAATAAAAGTGTATTATTTCTTAGGCTTCCTAGCTCCTTAGCTTTCAAGGCTCTTCATGGTTTTCATACGATATCAAGTAAGCATTGCTCCTTCAACTGAATAACTTTTACTAAATACCTTTCTCTAGAATACTTTCTCCATCTATTGACTTTCAGTGATATTCTCTCTTCTGTGAACATTCTACATGATGCCATCTGGTTTTTCGCTTCAAGGTTTATATATATATATATCCTTTCTCTTTATGCTGATTATTATCCTTCTTTCTATCTGTCTCTCTTTCTTCTCCCTCATATTCATCGCGTAATTCAGCGATTATTAATTTTGAAATAAAATACCTATTTTTCATGGCAAGGTGGTAAGTATTACGATAGGTATACAGTAAAAATACAAAAAACTAAAAATCAGCAAAATTTTAAACCGTCGTGTAGAAACTGGTTTTGATTAGTCAAAGTATGCCAATACAATTAGCCAATTCAAAGTCGGTCAATCATATGCAACGATCCCACACTAAATTCAGCGCTTAAGGCAATTTTCACAAGTTTGACTTGATAAAAAAAACATGCTTTTTTTTTCCACAAAAAGCACATGTCAATTTAAATAACTGGCTTTAGTTTTCCTGCTGTATCACTTTCGCCATAAACAACCTCTTTATCATCTTACTACAGAATAGACTCTATTCATTCTTTAACCCTTTGGACATATAAATGTTATCTACTTTATAAACTTTTTTACAAGCCCGGTTCTCTCTAGCCATCTAATAGCTCTTTTGTTTCTTATATCTAATCAACTTGGTAATACAAACAATCCATTTCAGGGATAAACAAAAAAAAAAACATAATACGTTTATTCCAGTGTGCTCTGTCATTTACAAAATATACTTTCACACACAACGTCACAAAAAATAATCGATGGTATTACACCTAGTTGTCAGGAACAACCTTGCCGACAATATTGTATCTCTTGGAGAAGAAGGCGTGCCACTCATCCAAGGTTTGTAATTCCTTTTCAGTAAGATCACTGTAATCAGCAACGCAATCCTCAATCTTTAATGAAGATTTACCAAGTGCCTAAAAACAGAGATGAATTGGTATACAGAGACATGGACCGAGATTATCTCTCCCCAGCTTACCTTACTAGAGTCCTTTCCAGTAAACACATTATAACCGTTACCTGCACCATATACTTCTCTCTTAGCAGAGACATCAAAGACGTCACCTTTGATACCAACATAGATAGGAAGAGAGGGATCGGTACCGTCGTACTTTTTGAGTTCAGAGACGGTGATGGGGTCAGTCTTGGGAGGTTGTCTATATATTTGATCAATATACAAACAAGAAAAAGAAAACAAAAATACCTACGTAGCCATTTTTTGGGTTTTTTTTTAGTAGTAGCAGAAAAAAAGTATTAGTAAGAAAGAAAAGCGAGCTATTGTGTGGGGGAATTTGTACACTTGAGCAAAATCCATTTGTTTGTGTAATCGCGCGATTAAAACTCCGGGTGCAGGGTAGGGTATATCTGCAAATATTGTTTTCGAGAAAAGCACTACACTCAGGAAAAAACGCGCATCATTTAATATAAATGATATCTAAAAAAAAAAAAAAAAGTACAGGATAAACAAAGCAGAAGTAAAAAAAAATAAAATAATATGATAATCTTTATAGCATCGTTTACAATGTTCAGAGAGAGAAATGACACGCTTATTTATTAGTACACTGGCTTTCTAGTTTGATTTTGTGCATTTACGTATATTTCGTATTATGAAATAAGAAATAATACGCAGATTTAAACCAAAAATCCTGTACTTTCTAGTAATGTTGACATTAAAACATATGTATTTCATTCATTGCCATATTGGAATAAGGATTTATGCTGATTTTTTCCAATGAAGTTGCTTACTCCGATTTTTTTTTTTTTTTTTGCATGTCCATTTTTGGATTTCTTGTATATTTTGTTTTATAATATAATAAAATAAAAATAAAAATCGGCAAGTTGCGTGATGGCAATGTCCAGCAAACTCCTGAAAAAGAACTGCGTCGACAAGGCGAAGCTTGCTGTAGAGGGCAAAGCAATCCTAGACATGTTGCTTGAATACAACCCCCCCAAGAGTATTTATGTATGTGCTCTTTCGCTTTTTATTTAAATCAGATAGTAGAAATATTCACATTTATAATTATGATTATGTATTTACATAATATCATTCATTTTAATCATCAGCCCATAATAAATCTTCATCATCGATATCCTCATCCTCAAAGTTCTCTTCACTAGCAGGTTTGTCATTTTCTGCATCCGAAGAGTCAGCTGTGTTGGTTGCTTTTGATTTCTTCTTGGTTGACTTTGTCTTTCGTACAAGAGGCACTCTATTCGAAGAATAAAGATCCTTGATCACCTCGGCTGTTGAACTGCGCTCCCAAATCTGAATATCACGAAACGTTGCCTCTAAACTGACAGAATTATCCCAAGGATCTTGATATCGATCATTAAGTGGCTCAATGGAACCAAACCATACACCTCGAATAATACTACCAATCTCTTGCTCAGGGAACTTCCAATCATTACTACTAGCTGCAACATGCCCATCCATATAGAACGCCAATGAGGGCTCATCCTTTCGCTTTCCTTCTAATTCAGTGACAACCAATGCATAATGATGATACTCCCCATCATTGATCTTGTAGGGTGACTCTCTCACAGTTAATGATTCAATCTGAGTCCATTCCCAATTATCACCTCTCTTTACAGTATTGACACGCAATGCAGTTGTATCATCATCGAGCTTGTGTGTCTTGACAATCAATCTACCCTGATCTGTTTGTACCACCATAGCCATTCGGTCGCTTTCTTTACTGGTTGTCTTCATCCACCAACTTACAGTCAATGTCTTTGCTGTTGTTTCTGTTGGGACACCCAAAAATATATACGATTTATCACCAGATAAATAGATACCGTGTCTATCATCGTCATAACGTCCATTATTAATGATGCCTGCATAGTTGTTACCCGAACTATCTTCAGCGGGTAAAGGATTTGTTGACTTTCGTTCTGTTTGACTTGGTTCCAAGAGTGACCAATGACCCACTATGAGATACAATTAGTCTCTCTCTTTTTTTTTTTTTTTGATAGAATAAAAATCCAATCAATATATTGTACTTTCATACCTAATTTATCCTCTCTAGGTGTCTTTTCCAAAATGCGACACGAATCAGGTCTTGGATCCTCCTTACCATTCAATAGAAATGGTCTCATTGCACAATATAAACTATTCTCCACCTCAAGCACCACACCCTCTGTCAAGTCCTTCATGAGATTCTTATTGGCAGCCGATTCCCAAATATGCGTGCCCAAATTACCAGAAAAATCATAAGACTTCTCCAAATACAACGTACGCAGGCCATTTGTATCCCAAAGAGGCCAAAAGAAGGCAGAATGATTCAAAACGGTGATTTCAGAGGGGAAATAAGGAGCAAGTTTTCCTGGTAAAATCACAGAATGATAGTTCCAATCGTCATCATTGAAGGATGTGTATGTGGCGATCCAGCGCTGAATAAAGGGTGCGTGTGGTCTTGACATGATCATTGCATTACATAAACCAACAGATCCACCTATAAAAATACATATAAATAAACAGCAGTTTTTTTTTGTATTTGTTTAAAGAAAAAAACTTACCAACACCCTCCTGTCCCATGATAAACTCACGATCAAGCAAATCATCCAACGGTTTCAATGACACCACATCCAGATCAAGATAAATACCTCCAAACTCTTCAAGCACCTGTAAACGAATCACATCCGCTCGATGTGCATAGTTATTCACAGGTCTACCAAGCACCTCTGAAATCAGATCGACTTTTCGAAAGGTAAGCATGGGACGAGCCTTTTCGAAATTCTCGCCCACAGGCATATGATGATAATGAAACATGATCTTCTCTGGCTTTAGTACATCATGGGCTGATTTGATGGCGATGTAATGGATTAGATCTATGGTAGGTTCGGGATCTCGTAATCCATAAATGAAGTGTACAATCTTTGGAATCTTGTCGCTATTCTTTCCAGCTGCTGCAATTTGTGTGTCACGAGCAACGACAAGTTCATAAAACTTGTCATCATCTTTACCAGATGGTGGAGGGAAATGGACTTCCAGTTCTCTGTTCGGATTGGGTGGTGAATTGGGTGGTGCTTGTGAGGGTATCAGGCTTCGACCTATGCTGTTCTTTGGTCGACATAGCAGAAATAGACCAACAATCGTAACAATGGCTATTCTCCAAATCCATTTCTGCTTTAGCTTTATTCCACGCTTTGAATGGTTTTTATAAAAGGGAAGCTTATATGTACTTTTTGTGTTGTTAAAACCAAGACTTGACATTTTATGTGTACATTCAAACAAATGCTATTATGAGTTTATGAGTAAATATATAAAGAAGAAGAAAGGGGATTAAAAAGAAGAAAAAGAAACTAAAAAAAAAAAATAATAAGATCCAACGAAACTAAACCCAAAAGAGACTACTTGGAAGCAATGATGTAAACAACCGTATTTTATATTTGATTGTCAGCTTCTAGTTTAGTGAAACACTGTTAAATAAATCGCCTTCTCTTCTTGTTATCCATCCACCTTTTCAATAACGACACTATGAATCCACTGTGTAACCCACTCACGATATGACACATTTGCTTTTACTGTACTCATATTTTGTATAGTAAAAAAAAAGGGGTAAAAAGAGATTGACATGGTGCATGATCCAATAGTATTGTTACTACTGACACTTCCAAGTGATAAGAGATCTAGTGAAACATCGTTGTATTTTGTCAATATTTCTTGGCACTTCTCTTTATTATGAAATACAGTCTAAATTGATGTGCATTGTATTACTTGGCTAAAAATATTCTACATCTTCACTTTTTGAAAGAATGGCATTTACTATGCTATTTTATTATTACTATTATTATTATTATTATTATATTTGTAACTATTTTATAAAGATCCCCTTTTATTACTCTGTATCAACCAACTTTGAATATCCATCCTCTTTTCCCGTATCTCTGTGATGACGATTCTGATAAATCTGTTCATCATTCAAGATGGGTGCATCATTTAAGCCATGTAAACGCTTCCAAATATCATTATTATCTGTATGAGTACCCACTTGCTGTTCCCATTGATCGTGATCTGATGCTGTGTATGTTTTGATATCATTTGGTGCAAATGCTCTTGAAGAGGCCTGGATATTGCTTCCCTCTTCTAATTCCTTGTTATATACATAAAGTGGGTAATCGGACTGTCCAGGGTGATGACCGCTGTTATTTCTTGCCCATCGAGGATTGGCAGCAGGACGGTTCTTTTTGCGTAAACGACGAATATAGAACCAGACACCACCTGCAATAAGGATCACCAGTAATAGCCCAAACCCAATACCAAAACCTTCCTTTTTCTTTGTGCTCTCATCTTGCGAGGATGACTGATTGGGATTGACAATGACGGATGCATCATAGTTGAAGGGTTCATAGGTGAGATCGCCATGAACATCGGGCATGGTAAAGTTGCAAGAAGGTGTAGGATCTGTTACTGAGTTGACGGCTTCCTGAGAGATGGAATCAACCCATTTCCATTCCTTCATATCCAAAATATTGACGTTTGTGCTGTAAGCAGTGGCACCACCGTCAATGGTATAGTTGTAGAGGCCGAGCATAGTAACCATGTAGTCGCCAATGGTCACTGCACCGTGACCTGCAAGTGCACCAGGTCCAGTGCCTTGTACACTGGGTTTGGACCATGATAATGTGCAAGTATTTAATACGTAGACATCGGTGGTGGATTGGAATTCATATGGGACACTGCTGTTGTACCCACCATAAGTAACAATGGATTGACCATCTCTTCCTATTTAATTCATTTGTTTATTAAGTAAGTGCGAATATACATCTATATATATATTTTTTATTTTACCAATTGTTGCAGAAATGCTACATTTATAAAATATGTGTTAGTATTACATAAAAACAAAAGAGCAAAAGGTATCCCTTGCTGCTTCTTACCCTAATCTTGCTGGTGGAATATCACCTGTTGTTGCCATTGTAACGGCTGTATTTGAATTGATGTCATAAACTATTTAAAACATGTAAAGCTTAATTATATTGGTTCCTTGATTGATTGATTGATTGATTGATTGATTCCAATAAATTACCCAAAACACTCTCAAAACCAGCTTCAAATGTACCACCCTGGCTATTATTTGTATATCCATCCACAAAGGGTACTGCAAGTCCACCAAAAATAAACAGTTGCTGATTACTATATGTATAAAAAGTAAAATAAATAAGCTGATTTTTTTTTTTTTTTTGCGCAGGAAGAATAATTTACACTAAAACTGCTTTATGATGCATTCTTCCAGGTCGACGTTTGGGTGGATAATCAGGATTTAAATCTGTCCATGTATTCGATGTTGTGTCAAAGGCGGTAAAGTTTTCAATCTAGATATTCAAAGTTTTAGTTTTTTTTTTTTTTCACACATAAAAAAAGATAGGGTGCATTTTATATTTACAGCAGGATAAACTGGTGTCTCTCCATCACTTGATAAAGGTATACCACCATAATAAAATGCAATGTTGTTTTGTGGATTGATATTTGCTGACATAAATGCTCTGGATGAAGGTGTTGTACTTCCACTTGATGCAAATATAGAGGCTATATGTACACATATACAGTATTATGTTAATTTACTTTATACGTAGTGAATGCACAGTCTTTCTTTTCTTATTACCAGCTTTCCATGTGCCTGCAGAAAGCGAAGATGGGGTATATGTAATCATCTTTCTAACAGTATCTGTTGTCGAAAGTCCTCCCTGAGCGTATATGACATTTTTTGTTGTACCAAAGGCAACACCTCGTTCATAAGGTTGAAGCAATGTTGTTAATGAAGTGGGGCTATTGTCCCAAACAGGACTGGAGGCACTTATACCAGTTGAATAATCCAATGCATAAACATCCAATGAGCTCTAAAAAAAAAATGGTTTTAATCAGTCTCTCTTGTTTACTTTGGTAGATCATTTTCTCTCTATCTTACACTCGATCCTCCAAGTACAAAAACCGAGTTGTTTTGTACAACTGGATTAAAATAGGCTCTTGAAGGTGGATCTGCAGCTTGGATCAGTTTTGAAATGACAGTTACTGTCAGTGAAACAATTAAATGTCGTTTCACCATCCTGTAACTAAAATATAAAGAAGAAGAGGAAACAAGAAATAGATAATGTAGTAATGGCTGAGAGTTTTTCTCTTTAAAAAAAAAAACCCAGAGAGTGTTCCACAATGTGTTACAAAGGCTCGTGAAGAACTAACTCTAAAAGAAAATCACTGTAATATTTTATTTCTGCTTTTGAAACCCAAGATCGTTTGTATGACTTGAAAAAAAGCGACTATTGAATTGACATGTTGAACATTTTCAAATAAAAACATGAAGAAAGAGAAAACTATGCCACTTTACATCATTTTTATTCTAAATATAATAACTAAACTGGGATATTTCTTTATTTGTTATATCTGTTTCATCCCCGCAAGTTCAGCCAATGAGATTGACTTTCTATAAAACAAAAATAATGAGAGAGATTTTTTTTATGTGTATATATATCCAAAAAATAGAAGAAAAGAAGAAGACCTTTTTAAAACTCTAATTAAAAATAGACATAAAGGCAGAAAAGCACTCATCTTTTTTCTATAAAAAAGCGTAAAAAGGGTGGACTTACATATAAACTCAGTTTTAGTAGCAAAATGGGTACCCCGAACTTCTTTTTTTTTTTTTTTAATCTAAAATAAAATCCTATTGTTTTGTTTTGTTTTGTTTTTGTTTTGTTTTTTTTCTTTCATCTTTATCTCTTTTTTCTCGAATCACCTCTATTCAATGAAATTAATTACGATTCATAAATCCATCTGTATCATTGCATTACTTCATTTGTTTGCGAATGTGGTACACAGTGCAGAGCCGTCAACAAGTGTAACTGCATCAGGTGCTACAGAACAGCCCAGCAGTATTCATATTTCAAAAAGAATTACCTCCTCAGCCACTGAGTCCACTCCAGAAAATGTAAGATATATATTTACTAATTTAAAATAAACAAATACACTGATATGACAATAACAAATAGATCGATACTACTTCTAACACAAACAATCCAGCTACCTCCAACGATATGACTGAGCAAGCCATTGTAACGCCTGACCAATCGCCAAACGCTCAAACAACCGCACCCACCGACCCAGTAGTGACAACCGATCCTCCAGTACAGTCAACAACAAATCCTGCTCCCACCACTGTCGACTCTACAACAACGCCTGAACCTACCACATCATCTGATGCAAGCACAAGCTCTTATCAACCCACCACTTCATCTCCAGAAACCAGTTCAACAACGCCACCTGTCGAGTCTACTACTACCAGCGAGTCAATTACTCCTAGCAGTACGAGTCAGGTTCCCTCTTCCACTTCAACACCTTCCTCCTCTAGCCATCATTCTCGAAGCGCAACACAGTCATCTCAGAGTTATTACAGTAGTCAGCAACCCAGCTCTACTAGCTCTAATGCACCTACTGCATCTACTAGTTCACAGCCCGATACTAATTCTGATTCTAATAAAACCGGTGTTATTGTAGGTGCTGTTGTTGGTAGTGTTGGTAAGTAAGAGAAAATAAAAAAAAAATAAAAAAAAAAAAATCTCTTTTTTTTTTTATTTGAAACCATATGTGAATAACAATACTTTATAATAGTCGGTGCAGCATTAATCATTGGACTCTTGGTCTGGTTTAACCGTAAACGAGGATTAACCAAGCGTAGAAAGGACGAAATTGATCAAAACGACTATACAATTGATATGAACCAAACTGATTTTTCACCAGCTGCCGCTGCTGTAGGAGGAGCATCAGTCGCAGCAGCAAGCAAGGTAGCAGCAAACGACCCCATGTCCCCCTTTGATCATTCCCGTCATTTTGTACCACCCACCACCGCTACCAATGCAAGCTATGATGGCTACAACAACTATCCTGCTCAGCAAGAGGGTTACAACAATTATCAAGACCCACAATACGCTTATTATGATGCAAATGGCTACCCTCAACAACAGCAACAGTATGGATACGAACAAGGTTATGAACAAGGTTACGAACAAGGTTATGAACAACCGTATGATAGTAACAGACATGAGATCCACAATGATAACTATTCTTACTACACTGGTCCTTCAGCTTCACGAACAAGTGGTTCTGACTTTAATCAGGGTGTCATCTCGGATAAACCTAATTTGAGAGACCAGAAGCCCAATCAGGCATAATAAAGTCAAGATAAAAAAAAATGATACCACACTAATTAATATAGATAAAGAATAGATATTATTAATAAACACATTTATTTTTTTAAAACGAAAAAAAAAAGGTCCCATCTTATTGTTATATGAAATGACATGATTTAATTATCGGAAAGCCTTGTAGGGGAATTTGCTTCATTTCTTAATATGGAAAGATCTTCATAAAGAAAACAAACAATTGTTCTATAAGATCCCTTTTTTTTTTTTTAATCGAAATTTATGAACCATCATCATTAGCACAAGAATAGAATTTAATAGCTTGTATTTCTATCATTTATCTACAGATAAGCCAGCTTTTAATGAGTTTCTCATTAATTTTAGAGACTAAATTGACGTCTTTTTTTTTTTTTTTTAATAATACGCTTGTAACAGATGCCAAGGTTATAAACAAGTAAATAAATAAAATAAAAAATAAAAAAATTAGCCAATGGATAAATCTATTAAAAGACAGTTCCCTATTAAAATGCTTAATTACCAAGAAGGGACCCGACTTTTATTATTAAAAGAAAACAATCTCATCAATAGGTACACTCTCTCTCCTTATTGGCCTTTTTCCTCTGCTGAGCGCGTTTTTATCTTGATCTACAAAAAAAAAAAAGAGTTTTTTGTTTTCATAACAGATAGCCAAGAGATACTAGTTTATTGTTCCAATTTTATTTCCGCTAAAACAATAGAGTCGACCTCTTTCATCGGAAAGATGAGTATATATCCACTATGAATTAGACCTATGATAAAGTTGGTGTCAATTTAAAAGGGGAAAATGATAATTATTCGGAGATACTTACAACCCTTGGGATAAACTTGTTATTCTCTGAAATGAAAAGTATCAGCCAATGAGATAAAACATCATTCTATCTTGAATTAGTGAGAGTAGATATCTCGTATCTAATGAAGGATTTCCAAATTGTAGATCTCCCCCCTTTGAATATTCAGGTTTGAATCATAAAAACATATTGGCTGTGTTTCATAAAAAAGAAAAGAATACATATCATACGAACTGTTCTTAAAGGCCAAGTTTTTCGAATTTAAATGCGCGTAAAATACATTTAAAGAGATGTATGATCAAAGATGATGTCAAAACTTAAAAAAAAAATGTCATTGTGTAAGTATTCAGTTTATTACATAGAAATAGATGATGTTATCACTTCATCATTTACAGAGAGAGAATACATGAATTGACGCGTACTTTTATCAATCAGTCTCTCTGTAAATGATGGACCTAGTAGAGAATAACTATACAAAAATATGCCTGGTTCTACTTTTTTTTTGGTTTATTATCATGTGGCTTAAAAGCAAAAAACCATCCTCTTATGGACATTTTATATTTATATAGGTATATCCATGATACCATGACACATATAAACATCCGATCTTTCATATCGAAAAACAAGAGATACTGTACTTCCACTCTCAATTTGCCAGATGTTTGAAAATACCACCCACTTTTTTGAATAATTTTAGACACTTGTTTTGAACTTGCACTTGCTACTTTTTTTTTTTTGTTTACTTGTTGTAGAAAATGACTTGCGGTTAAGTTGTTAAACGTCTCAATCTGAAAGGCCTTATTTTCAAGGCTTTTCAAATACATTTCTTGGTTCTAAACAAAGCATATATGAAAAGAATGAATGAGTAAATAGCGGAAACCCGTTAGTAAATTAAAGAAAACCTCTTTATTCAGTTGAACTCAGTCCCATAGAGGGGTTTTTGGAAGTGTTGACGAGCTGAATCAGAAGAGATGAATTGAAAGATACAGAAACACTCACCTCGAGAGTTATTGAAGTCAGGGAGGATAGATGTTCCTACCGAACGCATACAAAATATTTCACAGTACTCGATCGGTATATTCCCTAAATTCTTGAATAAAGAACCTTTGTAATCATTTTAATGTTTGGTCAAATTATTTTCTTAAAAATGAGCAATTTATTCTGGAAATACTGGGCAAATTAGTTTCAAACATCTGATCAACTTGGTCTGACTCTTTTGGGCAATCTAACCTCACACAAGTGTCTAAAATTATTCAAAAAAGTGGGTGGTATTTACAAACATCTGGTAAAGTGAGAGTGAAAGCAAAGTACTTAAAGATATTTATATATTCAATTACACTAAGATAAAAATGAATTAATGAAGCATGCTTTTTTAAGTATTATTTATTTATATATGAATAGCGTATAAATATAGTAATAATGAAGGCAAAATGGAAAAAGAATTTAATGAAAAAAAGGGAAAGGGATATTAAAAACAATTAAAGTCCTTTTTTCATTACATGGCGTTTTACTACTTGCTTCATTTCTGACACGATGAAAAGTGTTTTTTTTTTTTTAAAAAAAAAAACTATACAAATACGTTTTACCATTGTGGCTTAACAATGCATTTCAGGTACATTTATGTTAAGAAACGTTTCGGGAAATGAAAAATGAAAGTAGTGGGGGTGATGATTTCAAAACGTAAAAAATAGTTTTATTTATAAAAAAACAAAAACAAATGTACAAAGGCAGATTGGGTATTAAAAAATTGTATTACAATCCATACAAATAAGTAGCATAAATAACGAGTGCTGCGCCCAAAACAAAGGCTCCTGAAAAGGCAAAGCTAAACAGCCACACACTCACAATAGTAGAGAGAATAATACTGATACTCGTAGCAAAGCCCTTGAGGATGTTATCAGCATACTTGACTACCAATGCCACAATAAGTCCACCAAATGCCTGGATGGCAATCACGGTCCATGTCAACATGTTGTAATTAGAAAAGAATCCCTTTTCTACCACCGTCGCGCCATCCTGCAGCATGACTGCAAACACGAGACCGAGAATGAGCGAGAAGAACGACATTTGAATGTTGCGAATCCAAATTTGGTTCTTGGCTGCCTCATCTTCATCATCTTCAATTTGTACTGACATTCTCTTAATGACCTCTTCATTGTCCTCCTCGTCGCTTGTGGGCACAGCCTTGGGCATGGTGGGGGGTGCCTTTAATATCTTTTCAAAATAAACACCGGCCAAACCCGAGAGCATACAGGCAGCCAATACGGCAGCAAAACCCTTTAGGTTGGATTGATTGCCACTGACCTGTTCCCCGCCTTCTGATAATACAAGACTGTTTCCGGTGATGTAAGAGATGAAGGTGTTTTGTGCCTCTTTGGGGAGGACGACCAGGGCGATACCGACCGTGAGAAGTGCTAATGCAATCCATTTTAATTTGGAAAGGTTTTTTTTAAGAATCACAACACTGAAAAAGGCGGTGGTGAGGATTTTGAGCTGGTAGGTGACTTGGAAGGTGGCGGCATCGAGATTGGAAGCTGCAACGTATTGCAAGTTATTCTATGATTTAGAAAGAGTTAGCTTTTTTTTTATTAAAAGAACATGTTTAAATTTACCTGTATAAGATAGAGTGTAGCAGGAAAAGCAAGTTTAGCAGTTTCTCGCCACTTTAAAATCAGTTCTCTATTCAGTAATGAAGTTGTGCGTGCAAGTGATCTATTTTTCCAACCGGATGCAGTGTACAGCAACATCAAACAAACACTCGCCTTGAAGAGTTCGCTCATGACAACAGCAGTGGAGGCAAGATAGAGCTTATCTGATTCGACACTGGCTCGGGTATATCGCATCACCAATATAAGCGCACTGTTCTGGACAACCAGAATGATGAGTGAAAGGTATTTTATAGGGATTCCGTTACCAAGCATGCTTAGCACTATTTTAATGTATTTGAGTAAGTCTCTCTATCTCTCTTTAATTTATAAATGTATATTGTTACCCATTTTGTATATATTATTATTAGTGATTTATAAATTTAAATATTATTATTATGATTATATGTAAATATATATATATATATCTAATGATAGTATTATAATAATGCTTGTGTGTTTATTTTATATAATTATTATAATAACAATAGTAAAGAAGAAAAGGTGTGTATATATATAAGGGAATAATAAGAGGGAAAGAAAAAATAAATAAGAAATAAATATATAATGATATAAATACTCTCCCTCTTTTTTTTTTTTTTGTTCTCATAATATTGAAGCGCCGAAAGTGACTTGTAACGATGATTTCTCCGCTTTTGGAAGTATTATAAAAAAAGAAAAAATATAAAAATAGCACTAGGCTACAAGGGAAACATCTTCAGGTCTAACAAAAACGCCACGATTGGGTGAACATGTAAAGTAACGATGACCGTCAACAGATCCGTCGTTCTTTCCAACTTTTTTTTTTTTTTTTTGTATATATATATCTGATTCATTAGTTCATCGCTCTTTCTTTCTCTATCTTAATTATTATATATTATTTTTACAACAAAGCCTTACCTCTTCTGTCTAGTTCAACGCCGATCCACACACCTTGGCTGAAGTCAACATGTCCAACAAAGGCAACTGTACCGACTGTGGCTACTGGCCGGCGAATCAGCTGCACGCGTTTACCAATGCCGACCAACGGGGCGCTCACACTGTTTTTGCTCTGGAGTCGCTTTCTTCTGGGTGGGTGGCTTGTGGTATTGGTAGAAAAGGAAATGGAGCGTTCCTTTGGCTTTGTTGGTAAATGAATGGAAAGCCAAGAGGAACCAGGTAAAGGAGCGGAGTGGGTGGTATGAACCGTGGATGTAGAAGCATATCTAGAACTTAATTGTTTGGATCTCTTTCTTCTTTTATTGGAGGGATCGTCTTGGTTGGTTAGTTTTTTGAAGAAATGGGTGATGCGTTCACTGAAGGAACGTCGTTCTGGTATATGACTGGTGGTGGTGGATCTTGATGAATGACGGGAAAGGGTATTTTTACTGGTATTACTGGATGTTGAGAGGGTGGGTATATTGGGTAATAGGAATGAGAAGATGCCTCGATTGGAAAGTGGATGGTTATCACTGATAAGAGATTTAGGCTTTACATCCAATTCTACATTTGTAAAAAAAAAAAAAAAAAAAAAAAAAAAAAAAAAAAAAAAAAAAAAAAAAAAAAAAAAAAAAGGTTTAATAAAAAAAATGATGCATCGTTTTTTTTTTTTAACCCAATCTAATAATCTACTGATCTATTGATGGTCATTTTCTTTCCACATCTTCTTCCGTGTTTTCATTTTCCCCATTCCCCTTTTATTCCTCCTCACCCTCCCCTTTTACACGTATTTTTGATATAAAATATATTTATATATACCTTGGGCTAATAGTTTTAAATCATGTTTTTTTAATTTATCTAATCCTCCTTCAAGACGAATATCTCCTATCCGTCTCGAGATATATTGAAGAATCATCATTTTGGCAACGTCCAGAATATGATGCACTTGATCATTGACAGTGTCACGACACATCAAATGACAAACAATACCCTGATAGAGTGTACCAACGTTTTCACAATCCATTTGGTCCTCCAAAATATGTAGCAAGAGATACTCTAGATACGCATAAGAATAGGTAATACCATCAATACAAGACAGGAGTGCAGGGTACTGACAGCAGTAAAACTCAAAATAACGTGTGATGGTGCGAGTGGCCCTGGACTGAACTGAGGTCAATGTGGCATGTAACGGTTTTGACCAGGAAAGCAATGGGTCATTCTCTGAAAGCGAGCAAGAGGCAGTAAAGCATGCATACAGCGACTCTATAGCGTTTGATTTATTCACACGATAGAGTATCTTTTGTGAAAGGGCTAGGCTGACGTCGTGTGGGAGCTGCGTCAAGAGGCTGGCCATGTGACGGCTTTGCCAATAGGAGGGGAGCGCCTTTTCGGGATCACTGGCGAGCACCTGAATCACCTTTTGGGTCATCAATGCCATCCTCTCATCGTGGTGCTCAGAGGCACGCGTCTGACAATACGGGAACAGTTGTGGGATCGAGGACACACAGGTGGAACAATAGCAACTGCAATTGTGTACAAACGCTTCGAGTGCATCTGCAAGCATGCTGCAAAATGCCTCCATACCCAGATAATCCGCAGCACTGTACATATTACACAAGTCTTTGATGTCTGTGGTGGATCGTATTTCATTTGTATAGAGATAGTGAATCACACCATCCAGCGCATTACTGGCAATGTAGTTTGCGGGTAAAAATACAATGGTTGATTCAGATTCGCCAAAATTGCTACCAAACAGGGTTGCGAAATAGGGTGCAGCCGCAAGTACTTGTTTATGACAGGCCCATCGTGTGCGTTCTGCGGATGGTTTGTTTTGGACTAATAGTGTTTCAAGTGAGGTGGCACTGCCAAATTTCTTTTTTTTTGAAATCTTTGCTATGGGTTGTGATAATCGACGTTTTGCAGGCATTTGATGTGCTGCTAGAGCTACAATAACATTACTAGGTCCATAATTATCATTCATGTTTGTTTTTTTGTTTTTTTTTTAACAAGTACAATGAATAGGAAGAATATGTATAAAGCGAATTAAATAAATAATAAAGTTTGCCCTTTTTCTTTCTTCTTTTTAATATAAAAAGAAATATGTTTTTTTTTATTATACAACAAATATTAATAATATATTAAAAAAGAAAGAAAAAGAAACATGAATACTATTTTATGAAAAGCAGTAAAAAGTAAAATAATATCAAGAAGAATAATATTAAAGAAAAAAAAAAAGAAGGAGGAAAAGAAAGAGAGAAAAGAGATCCAGAGACGGAAAGATTGATATTTGCACTTTAATGATTTCTTATTTGTAAATGATCTGTTTTTTTTTTTTTTTTTTTACCTTTGTATGTTCCAAGTTACTACCGCATACACCGCAAAGAAGTGACAAACCTTATATGAAAGTTTTTTTTGTGTTATTTATATCGTAAACAAAAAGGTTTCCTCTTCCATGTATAAATGTGATAAACTATATAGAACATACGTCTATATCAATTTCGCGTCAATTTAGTCCTTGTCATAAAGACAAAAGCACGTGGACGGTATAACCCTTAAAAAAAACGAAAAAAACTAACCGAACTTCATATTTTTAAAGGTTTTTATTTTTATTTTTTTTGAGCTACGTGCTATATACGACAAGAGTTTGCTGTAAAAAAAAAAATACGGTGAGTGTTTATTGGAATGTTCAATGTCTATCGTTAATGCCTAAATCTTATTTTTATTCTTTTCTTTTATATCCTTAACTATGTGTTTAAAGATGTTTTTTATTAAACGTATTTTTTAGTATTTTTACTTATAAAAAATAACAAAAAACTGCATTTCGGGGTTCAAACGAGAGTTCGTTGAAAAAAAAAAAAAAAATTTTTTTTTTTAAGAGGTAAAGCGTTTAAAACTAACTCTTGTTGGTGTTGGCAAGTTGAGAGCTAAACCTGCTTACAGCTTTTTATTTACCTATGAAAGGCTTTCATTTAAGCCTGTGAAAAACTTCTAAATGGACATATAAACATAATATTTAAACCTGTTTCCGCAGGCTTAAATAAAAGTCTTTGACAGGTAAATAAAAAGCTGTAAGTAGTCTTAGTTCTCACCTCGCTGACATATTTCACCTACGTGAAATGACGTTTCCATAATCATAATAAAAAAAAAATTAATTACATTTGTTTGGCTAACGTAACTGTACTTTAAGTCAGTCCATGTTTTAATAATAAAAAAAATAAAGAAAAAATAAAATTTGAAAGAAGAACTATAATAAAAATTTGATTGTTTTGTTCTCCTCTCTCTTGCGCGACAAAATCAACATTTGTTTCCTCACGTAGTGTCAAATTTTCATGTAGTAAAAAATAAATAAAAAATAAAACTTTCCAAATGTTTAATACGTTAAACAAATAATAAACACTTTATTTTGAATTAAATTAATTAGTGAACTTGTTGAAATAAAAGAAAAAACCGTAGAACATAAAGAGAGTTTTTCTCTCTCTCTCTTTATAAAGTACGTTTTATTAGGTTAAATTATATGATTTTTTGTTACGTCAAACTTATCCGAAAATTTATTTCCTAAACCGACTGAACCCGAAAAATTTTGCGAGGATTTGAAACCTCTCTATCTCAGTGGAAGAGAGGACTTTATGTTCTTTGCTATTTTAGTTTGTTCGCATCCATATTTGAGCATTTACCAATTTGCACACTTTTGTCACACTGTATTAATGGATATTTGTTATGTTCTCTTGTTCACCGAGTGACATCTTAAGAACCTATACTTTTTT
>MU622348.1:85847-107097 GCA_025399235.1 Backusella circina FSU 941 | reverse complement strand
ACCGCCTAGACAACTAGATATGCAACTCCTGAAATTGATACACATGTGTATTACTCCAAGTTCTTATAGTTTGATGGACATCAAACAATAAACACAAGTCTTTACAAGTTTCTATTTATTTATTTTGATCATATAAAATTAATACTCACATAATGCTTCAAATATGAGTACAGTACTCCTTGATTCAAGGAATAATATATATATATATGGTAAGTATTTGTGCCCATTTTTTTTTGTACCTTCCGTAAATTACCATTGCTATGCCAACTCTCATCAATAATAGAAAGTAGGACTTGAATCACTTGCATTTCATCCTTAGAACTATAAAACAGGCCTGCACCAACAAAAACAAACGCATATAAAGTAGTTTTACGACTATTTATAGTATACAGTTTTATCTGCGAGGTTATTATACTTTTAGTTATGATTAAGATAAATGCCATTAGCATAAACAAAACATATATTATAAAAAAAAAATGATAGAGTACAATAAAATAACAGGCTCTGATGAAATATATATATAATCTTATCTGGCATAAATGTATGTTTCTTTACAAGATCAGCATAAAGTAAAAAATAGGTGAATAAACCATCTTTATAACCAATAGCATGATAAGTTACACTAAATACGGATTATTTTATCATACAAAACGAACTTTTTTTATACATAAAACAAAAAGTTACTGATAAGAAAAAAAAAAAGTTTTTGATAAGATTACCTGCCGTTACACAAAACCAAACCATGTTATTTGAGTTTTTTTGATTGAAACCAAGCTATATTAATAGCATTATTCATGCAGATTTAGAATTGTGACAAAAAATAACTAAGGAGCCATGTCCTTGCCATTCTTCAGGTATCATAATAAAGCAAAAGCAGATGTATATGATGAAGTCACAACCAGATTGGTCAAAGAAATGCAAGATAGGGAAAGTTATATTGATAAGTATTTCCAATTAGGGCTTGTTTACCACATGACTCGTACGATTCATTGAATTCCATATATAAAAGACTAATCATTGCTTCTGTTAAACTTTTGATTTCATATTTTCAAAAGCTCTTTTTTTTGATAAACACTTTTATTTTTTCATTTCATCATGGCCATCGTCTCCAACTCTGCTATCCTTCAGAAGTACCTCTCTCTTGAGCAACATGGTAAGGTCCAGGTCGAATATGTCTGGATTGATGCTGCTAATCAATTGAGAAGCAAGACCCGTACTGTTGACTCTGTACCAAAATCTGCTTCTGAGCTTCCAGAATGGAATTTCGATGGTTCTTCTACTGGTCAGGCTGAGGGTCATGATTCCGATGTTCTTATTCAACCTGTTTCCTTGTTTGCCGATCCATTCCGTGGTGGTGACAACAAGATTGTACTTTGTGAGACTTTTAATAATGATGGCACTCCTCATGCTACCAATTACCGTCATACTTGTGCCAAGACCATGGCCGCACATGCTGATAGTCATCCTTGGTTTGGAATTGAGCAGGAGTATATGTTGTTTGATCCAGAGACTTCCAAGCCCTACGGTTGGCCTATGCATGGTTTCCCAGAACCTCAGGTATGTTTAAAACGCAGGATTCGTATTTAAAGGAGAGCGTGTTTTTTTTAATGAGACAAATATTCAATAGGGTAAATACTACTGCGGTGTAGGTGCAGGAAAGATTTTTGGTCGCGATATTGTTGAAGCTCATTACCGTGCCTGTTTGTATGCTGGTGTTAATATCTCAGGTGTTAATGCTGAAGTTGCTCCTGGTCAATTCGAGTTCCAAGTTGGTCCCTGTGAAGGCATTGACATGGGTGACCACCTCTGGATGGCTCGCTATCTTTTGGAGCGTGTTTCTGAAGACTTTGGTATTGTGGTTTCCATCCATCCTAAGCCTATCAAGGGTGACTGGAACGGTGCCGGTTGTCACACTAATTTCTCTACTGAGGCCATGCGCAAGGAAGGTGGTATTGAGGCTATCGAGGCTGCAATCAAGAAATTGAGTCTTCGTCACAAGGAGCACATTGCTGTTTATGGTGAGGATAATGATCAAAGATTAACTGGTAGACACGAGACTGGTCATATTGATGACTTTAGCTATGGCGTTGCTAACCGTGGTGCCTCAATTCGTATTCCTCGTCATGTCGGTATTGAAGGAAAGGGATACTTTGAAGATCGCCGCCCTGCTTCCAACATTGATCCATACAGAGTCACCAACATTGTTGTTGAATCTACCTTTGCTCCTGACCTTTAAGCAGAGGGACAAAAAAAAACATTCAAATATAAACAAAAAAAATGACAATATGGTAATTTTCTCTCTCTCTCTCTCTCTCTCTCTCTCTCTCTAATTTTTTTTTCATTATGTACATTATTTATTCATAACTTCTCAGTTACTTTTTTTTTTTTTTTAAAAAAAAACACAACAAAAAAAAACAAAAAAAAAAACGACAAATACTTATGATCAAACCTCTTCAATTTGATATTCCTCAAATTGATCATTTCTAATATATTTTTATTCTATAAATTCATTAAAGTTTCAAATAAATTGGATGTATATATTAAATGCAGTCATTGTGGTATATTTAAAATGGGAGGTTTGGATATTTTGTCCTTTGCCATTAAGGCCAAACTATGATAGCAAAACTACCAAAAACCAAGCTTTAATTTTGACTAAAGTCATGGTATACATTAATCAACTTATTATATCACATCGTGATTGCAGTATATTGAGTAAGTAATATCACGCCGTGATTTCGTATACTATAATATGATAATGAGCGCCTTTTCTACGGATACATTACTTTTTGAATGAAATAAACTATCGAAAAAAAAGCTGCTGCTCATCACCTGTTACAAGTCTACTATGAAGTCTACTAAATCATGCTACATAAAAACACATTTTCCATTATCGAGTACCAAACATACTAGATAAACTCTCATCCAATAAAGCTATAACCATCAACAATCAAATATTTGGCTGTTTAGCACTATAGAGCTAGCTTCAAGATACTCACTTGGTTTTTCTTTTAAAGTGAATTACTCTTGATACCCCTTTTTTATCACATTGGTTTTAGTCCATTATTACCATCTGTATTTTACAAAACATTTTTTTTCGGGTAATTTCCAGTCTTTTCTCAAACTTGTAAAATATTTATAAACTATAGCGGCATAGGCGTACGTGAACTATACTTAACTTGATAAATATCGCTCAGAGCAACAACTATTTTCTTCTTCAAAGAATCAAATAGTCGAGTTCTCAATTCATTAATGCAACGGAGACCACTGTTTGTAACACAAAGTTAAATGAGTCAGTAATTACATTACACGTTAATGCGAAAACACGTATCTTATTTTTTGTAAGAAAACAAGAACTTCATATTCAATGGTTCAGCAAACCTAAATATTATGTTGATGTTAAGATTTTTGATGTTTGAAATAGACGACTTTTAAAATGAGCATAATGCTGGTAATACTTAAAATGACTTGCACCATCTGTCTCTCTTTTTTTTTTGTATGACACATTTCAACTCCACAACAAGCCTTGATTAATGAGCTATCTAAGTTTCACTTATATACTTTATTTCCATAACCAACAGTGATTTATTTAACTCGTTAAAGTCAATTTATCAAATCTTGTACAATCTATATTTAGTGATTTAATCGGGGATACATTTTTTTTTCTGGACTTAGTACTCAATCAATGCTTAAATGAATGACACGCTTTTAAATATATTCTCGAGTTGATGATTAGTTTATTTTGAGCTTCTAAAATAAAATATAAAACAGTATATTATATTCATCTACTGCTTTCTACTATATGTTATAATTTCGTCTTTTATTTTTAATGAAGTAATTGTTGGACAGCACCCTTCTTCACTCAAGGGTATGTCTTTGTTTAATTAATATAAAAAAAACCCAGCTATATTCTTATTAATAAAGTCATTTTTATAAAAATAGCGCTTTTACACAATATCACAAAAATAGTCATCAAAATAAACGAAAAAAAAACAAATATGGGTGGTTTACTTATTTTGAGAAATCTAATGATTAGTTATAGATGGACTAGTTGTAAATACAATAATCCATTATTTTTATTTTCACTCAATAAAAAATAGGTACATAGGAAGGAGTTGAACCCAGTGAGACACATCTTTTTTATAAATTAACAAGCGATCCAAGTCATTTAAAATCCTTTTTTCCCTTCTCATCTACTTTTTTTTGGAAAAAAAAAATGGGGAGAAATACTATTCGTGGTTTATGCATTATTGTGGTTTTTATTACAATATCCTACTTATTTGTGCAAACAGTTCACTATACAAGAAAATCTAAAATAGCTCCTGTAAAAGTAAAGAGGCCATCACATCCACCAATGGAACCCTTATCTAAAACTTCAAAAGAGAAATTCATGTCATATTTTCCCCATGGGTAAGAAGCAAAATGACCTTTTTGTTTTTACATTTATTTCTATTTTACTTACATTTTATTCTTATTTTTTTTTTAGAGACTTGGCTAGTCAGCATGAAGCAGTTCGTAACGCATTTCGAATTGCTCTTGAGACAAAAAGGACATTAATATTACCACAATTACGGCTTGGTGCACATTCTAGCTGGGAACCTTTCCCAGTTTTACAAAAGAAGTACGAAGAAGAGGACAAGCAAAAGCTTGAAGAGGAATGTAAAGTAGCCGATTCAAATCTTTGCAGCACTTTAAACGATTGGATTGAAGTGCCTTGGTCGACTTTTTTCGACCTACGAGCAATAGAAAAAAAGTTCCATATACGAATCAAAGAACGAGAACAGGGCCATGGCTGGGGTGTTCATGATCCTTCAGCTCAAAATATGAAGTCTTCTGATGTTGTTGTAATTGATCCTACCAGTTTTCCGAGTAATGGCTCAGACTGGGATCCAATATCAGCAAAGGTGAATACAAAATCTAGTTTTTTTACTAAATGGTTCCGAAAAACACTTACCGAGGAAGAAAAAAGTATATCACTAAAATCATCTTTAACAAAAATCGTGAGGGCCAATCAACTTGCAAGGAGAAAAGAACGCTACATTCAATTTGGATCGCTGCTATACGGATTACGATTTCAAACAAGTCCAAGCAAAGCACAAAATGATTTGCATAAGGCTTTGATGACAGATACATTTGTTTCGCCTAACCGTTTACAGTTGACAAATGAAATTTCAAGGAAAATCATTACCGCATTGGGGGGACCAGACGCCTATAGTGTACTACATTTTAAATTCGAAAAACTAGCCCGATCAGAATTGGAAAACATAAGATCATTGGCTCTATCAGAGGCGGCGATTAGAAGTGCCAAAGTCCATGTGCCTGATGTGCCTGGAAAAGAGTTGTCTAGCAGAGAACTAATCGAACTACTGAGTCCCATTCAGCAGTCAGAGTTAATGAGAACTCTAGTCCGTGAGCTATACGGTGACATGCCAATTAACCAAGCATTGGCTGCGGGTCTAGAATTTGAGCCATCTACACTCAAAACTCTTCTATCCAGTAAAGAGAACCTAACCAGCTTTGAAGGTCGTAGGCGTCTTCTTTCTGCCTGTACTGATTATAAAACAACGATCAACAAAAAATATCCCGTTCATTTCCTGTTCAACGATGCTTATGAAGACATAGTACATCACAAGGACTTGTTTGGTCCCTTATTGGAAACATTTCCTTGTACATTTACTATTGGTGATTTTTACGGGTTTGAAATATTAGAAGATCATTGGGGAGATGGATTTAAACTTGCTAAGGAACGTGGAGTCGACTATAAAAGAATGCTATTACCAATCGTTGAGGTCCTGGTAGCACGTAGCAGTTATAGTTTCTTTGAAGCACCTGTCAGTAAATTAACTCGACTTATTGCATGGCATTAAAGGTTATTCGTTGTTACTTTTTTTTTCTAACAAAAAAAAAGGTATTCACGCATTCCCTGGTTGTACTAAACTCTTTTTTGTATACTTCTCCTTACATAGAAAGAAAGTTTACCCCTTGCATTTTTAGCACTTCACGAGCCACGCATATAAATGTATTATTAAACTATTGTTTTGTTTTTATTTATTTTTTTTCTTATTATTTATCTCATTTTCCATTATCATCTCTTTTCTTTCTTTCTTTCTCTATTTTCTCTCTCTATCTTTGATTTTCTTTTTGTTTACTATCACCCCTTCTTCTTTTTTTTTTTTTTTAAATATATATACATATATATATACATATATTTATATTTATAAATAAATACTAAAATGTCACCTTTAGAAATGAAAAAAGAAACTGACAATACAAAAGAAACATTTCAATCAGACGATGGTCTATTCAATAGACTCCAAGAAGAAAATGCACGATTGCCACCACAGGTGAGAATCACTTCATTCTTAGAGAGAAAAATAATATGAGTCAAATATAACTTTATATTCCATATTCCTATATTCAAATTAAAATATGCCTTCTTATCGCTCCTTTTGTTTACCCCTTAGGATTCTACCGCCTTTATATTAGCTCAAATCGAACGTCAAAATACTTTATTAGAAAAAGACCCTAAATCCATTTATATTCAATCAAACGAGCTTAAAGCACATTTTTCTACAGTACAGCAACTAGTAACAGATAATGTTGTATCAGACTGTCTCTTTCCGGATGAGCAGACGGTCAATTCAGAAGAAATTGACTGGGGATTTTGGGAAGCCGTGATTCAAGACTTTGATCAAGTGGCATTGAGACTTCCTCATCTATTATCGTTTAAATTAAGAGCCGGTATTCCGACTCGCGTGAGAGGACTTATGTGGCAGGCAATGTCAAAATCGGCGTCTCTTCATCTCGAAACAGTATATGGACAGCTCTGTAATGAAAAGTCACCACATGAGCGTATCATTCAACGAGATCTTTCAAGAACGTTTCCAAGGATCGATATGTTTAAGCAAGAAAACGGACAAGGGCAAGCATCAATGAAACGTATACTAGAAGCATATAGTTTATATGATCTAAATGTTGGCTATTGCCAAGGCTTAGCATTCCTTGTCGGACCTCTTCTAATGAATGTAAATACTTTGCTTTTTTGTTTTAGCCTTTATATAATCCAATGACCGCTGCTTAACTCACTTAATTTTATTATATACACAGATGAGCGAAACACAAGCATTCTGTGTTTTTGTTAGATTAATGGAAACATACGAAATGAGATCCATGTTTACACTAAATATGGAAGGTTTGCAACTTCGGTTATATCAATTTTCAAGGTTATTTGCTGAAATACTGCCAGAATTATCGGAGCATTTCGACAAAAATAGCGTCCATGCCACTATATACGCTTCTCCATGGTTTTTGACTCTGTTTGCATATGCATTCCCTATAAATTTAGTTTCTCGTATATATGATATTATTTTTGCAGAGGGTGCAGCAGAAACTATTATGCGAGTAGCGATCGCCATGTTGAAACGATCACAAGATAAAATTCTACAGGAAAAACTTGAATTCGAAGATATTCTAGATTTTGTCACTTCACGAAAACTATGTGAGCCTTATACAGACAACTACAGTGATGTTATCAAAGATGCCATGGCACTTTCTGGAATTATTACAAGAGACAAGATGGATAAACTAAGCGAAAGTTACGTGTTGGATGAGAATCAAGTTGACAAATCGAAAAGAACAGAACAAGTGTTGGCAGGGCGATTTAATTTTTGGAAGAGACGTAACTCAAAAAAGAAAAAGTCAGTTGACCTAAAGAGATCGGCGAGTGCAGGAACACCTATCCTCAAAAAACGCTGGTCTTCTGTTTCGTCAAAAGATTGGTCTTCGTCTGCTGGTACATCTCCTATATCTGAGCAACCACCTGAGTCATCCATCCAAAGAACCAGTTTCAGCTCATTAAGGAGTTTGCATAACACTGCTACACTTGGATCTGGACTTCCTCCAACTCCTGAAAATAACAATACAAGTATGAAGGGCCAAACTAATCTGTCAGCAGAATTTATCAAACTCAAAAAAGAACATCAACTTGTTTTAGAGGAGTTATTGGAAGTCAAATATGATAATCAGGATTTAGAATGTGAAAGAGATGCATTAAAACTCACAATTTTGGAATTAGAACGTCGTTATTATTCTGAGAATAACAAAAATAATGATAGAAGTAACCAAATGTTTGATTGTAACAGCATTGAACCCACAGAAACTACTGTGCCAGATTCCATAACTACGCCTTCTTTCAATGATATTCCAGTTTCTTATTGCAAAACAGATTCAGCAAGTAGTCATTCGAGTACCATAGACTGTGATGACTCTACCTTAAATATGTCGATTAGCCCAGCTGATGACGGCAGCGATGAAAAAGATCTGCATTCGGAATTGGTGCACACCAAAGTTAAAAACTTTGAACTTCAGCAACAGTATGAAAAGTTACAACAAGAGTTAGAAAATGTGCAGGCAAAATTTGATATGGTGAACGAAGGTCAAATGGCACTTGTTGACAAGCTTATTACAATGAAATCAGATATGGATGAAGTTATGAACGAGAAAAAAGCAAAGGATCTAGAATGGCTTGATGCAACACAAGAAAATAAAATGCTCAAACAGGAGCTGGAGAAACTAAGATGTACACTACACTTTACACGGCTAGAAAACAACACTTTGGTCCAAGATTTGGAGATTTTAAAAAACGATAACAAAAACTCTAATGACTCGCTACTTGATATTCATGCATTGGGCGCACTTTACGCTAATATATCGTTCTCAAGAGTGCGTAGACACAGCTCTAGCGACCTCTTTGGATTATCTCCTACAATTGAAAAGAGAATGATTGGACGAATATGTGACTTGGAGCATTCGCTAACTGACTCCAAAATAAAACTAGCTGAATTGGAAGCAACATCACCTACGAGTATGTCCAGCTCCTCAGAACCAAACTTGATTACCTTAGATAAACCAAAGAAATCAAATAAAATGGAGCGCTCTAATTCTTTATATGGTCGTTTTGTTCATGCTCTTAGCCCTCGCTATTCAAGTTTTGCCACAAAGGCACATTCACAAAATTGATATCAATAAAAACCAATTCCCTTTTTTGTTAAGTTTGTATTGTGTCACGTGTAAATGTAATTAGTTTTAGTCAGGATTTATGTGTTTTTTGTCCTTGACTCTTTCAACTCTTTTCACAATGGCAAGACATCAACGCATTGCACTTATTGCACGCCATTTGTCAACTGCAGGCCCTACACCTACAACGACATCCACAGTAGCCTCAACTGTAAAGGCTTCACAAAAGCAAGTGTTCCGAGAGAGAACTGACTATAAATATTTTTTACCAGTTCAAACGAGGTGAGCTGCACTGAAACATAAGGATAGAAAGGGCGTGTATGTGAGCGTTTATGATGCATTTATCTAATTCATATTTAAATTAATTTTATTCGAAAGATGGAGTGATAATGATCAGTATGGCCATATTAATAACTCAATCTATTATCACTATTTCGATACAATTATTAATGAATATTTGATGAAAAACTGTGGATTGGACCCTCAAGATACAAGCGGTAAGCCTATTGGATTGGTTGTCTCAAGCGGAGCCAGCTTCTATTCACCAGCTTCCTATCCCAATGTCATCAATCTTGGTCTTTCCGTCACAAAAGTTGGAAAATCAAGTGTCACTTATCGTGTGGGCATCTTTCAAGCAGATGAGTCCTTGGCTTGTGTTGTAGGTGGCTTTACTCATGTTTTTGTTGATCCTGTACATAGAAAACCTGTCAGCAAGTTACCCGATCAATTCCTAGATGGAATTAAAAATATTGTAGTTTAAATCGTGCTTATAAACACGTCAATCATGATATAATATATTTATGTTTATTATTTCGAGTACTCAGAAAGCAGTTTTTATGATGGATCAGAAATAAAGGGGAAATAACTGGTGATATTAGAGTTTTATTATCTAAATAATTTATTAAACCTTGAATTGGTTCACTATTGAGTCTCAACATGTGTCTGAATGTGATAAAACATGAGTTGATATACGTTTGGAAAAAAAAATAAGCAATTCGGTCTTTTAAATGATTCAACAGAGTAGATAGTACTAAGATTTAAAATTATGTGCATGATTGATTTGATAAGCTTATCCAAAATACCGTTTTAATTATTTTTTTAAAAATGGTTTTATTTAGATTTAAATGAAGAAAATGGTATGTTGAGGTATATTTATATATTTTCCTCTCTTTTCTTTTTTCATAATTAAAGTGGAGTAGAAGAGAGATCTAATGGCCTGATAAAGGTTGATTTTTTTCAAGACTGAGACATTGAAATAAGGTTAATTTGATTTCTCAGCGCTTCATTTTACTAAGAAAAAACTTACCAAGTATCATCAGATTCATCTTCATCATCGCTTCTTGGATCGTCGGTTCCAGTTCCAGTGAAAAGTCTTACAATGACTTTAATAATAAGAAGAAACCAGTAAAACATAATGACATTTAGCATTAATAGCAGACCAACAAAAATCTTTTGTGTAAAGATTGTAAAATATTTTCCATGATCGGGATCCCACTTCATATCAATATAACGAGCAGGTTCAACTATAAAATGGGAATGGTTATTATCTAGGATTTGCTTTTGGGACTTTTAATGACACTGAACTTACCAGCCACACTCCAGGTAATGATGGAAAAGAAAAGGTGTCGTGTAATTGGCCACGATACAGCAAACAAACCAAAACTGATATCGCATATGTTTGTAAAACCTAAGTACTTTAGAATCTTGGCAAGCTGAATGATATTGTTTAAATCAGTAAATCGTCGCTTCTTTAACATAAAAACGGGGATACATACCGACAAGAAGATATCCGATATATCCATACAGCATAACACAGCATTTCCCACTCTTGTTAAGTTTGTGTAATAGCTAGACCAGACAAGTGCAATGGTAATGATATGATGCGAAAGCATTGCAACATGATCTTTTCTACGCTTCTCCACATGCAAACCGTACATTTGTTGGAACCAAAAGGCAAGTTGCATCAAATAGTAATACTTCATATCCCGCGAAATAAGAATATGTGGGTAGCCAATCCAGTAGTGGCTCGTGCTAAACCAATGCGGACTTCTATACATATTATACTTAAAATCAATATTAGTATGACTATTTTAATCAGTCGTCTTAAGCTTCGTACCAATCCGGCTGTACTGAATATGATATAATATCCCAAAATATAGCTTTGTTCGGCTATTCTTTGGCGCTTTGAAGGGTTTGCAATATTAAAATGGTTTGCCAATGGTAAATAACAGTATTTTATAAATGTGGCACGGAAAAAAGTGAAAGAAACTGCCCAGAAAGCAACAAAATAGCAATCGCTTGTACCTTTTCCATAGGCATTAGGTGCATATTCGTATGAAGTGAATAGACATTGACTAGCAAATCTATAGTTTAATAAATAGGCTGAAAGAACCACAAGCACAACAATGCCAGATATTTCTAATAATGGATTAAACAGGTAAGTTATTGATCTGTTTTATTTTGATATTATTTTGTTTAACATTACCAGATTCATATCTCAAAAGTACACTTTGGATTCTTTTTGATGTTGAAATTGGTGTTTTTGAAAAAGAATTGGATACCTTTGAAGACATTATATAAAATGATCTATAAAACCAAATCGATGTAAATTAGTACTGGAAGGACTCCCAAATCATTCTTATTTATATGTATTGTAAAAGTGCATTTCGGAAATGAAATATCATCCTGTGGGATATGCTGGGTTGAAATGGTAAATCAAAATAGTTTATATCTTATGCTTTTGAAACATCTCAATTGGTATCTATAAAAACAATATTAGTTTCATATATCAAAATTAGTTAAAACAGGCACATTATGTTTTTGGATGGAGTGGTTTTAATTCGAACTTTCGGGCAAAACATCGAAAAAATGGACATGCTTGATATAATCAGTCATTTATTATGGAGCGTTCTCTAATTTTTTTTTTCTTGTTATAACAAGTTATTGTGCAAAATACTAGACTACATCTGGGAAGCCATTTTTAATTATTCAGTTACTATAAATCTAAGTTTTATTTTGCTTTATTATGCTTTTGAAAGAAGGCCTTAGTAAGGAGGAGGTGGCAGATAAGTAGGGATTAGCGGAACTAATGTATATTTGGTCGCTCCTATCTACTCTATATATTTACTGTACCAAGAGAATGGGGTACCCATCTTTTTAGAATTTGGTTTCAATATTATCAGTTCATTTTTTACTATATATAAATATATTCATAATGAGATACATAGAGTACTGTTAATTATGATTAAAATTTTAGTTTTCGTATTAAATACCAATTCTGTTGGTTAAGAGTTGGCCCTTATATATTATGACTATTTTTAAATCGCCAGATTGTAACTAACTTTTAATATAATGTAATTTTGAAAGAATATCGTTTGATATAATTTACAACAGAGAGTAAAAAAATTTCTTAATAGTTTGACGGTTGATAATCAAAAAAAAAAGAACGAATCATATTTTATTATGGAAATTTTTTCTTGAATCAGTTTTCAAGAGTTTTAGATAGCACACAGCTTAGCCTCAGTGTCTTTACTACTTAAACTTTTAATTATATGTAATGATATGCCAGAATAATTCTGATTTTGAAAAAGATCACAAAGTAATTTTAAATTCTGAAAATATCTACTGCTGACATTTTAGTGTTTAAATAATATTCTGTATTAACATACGTAAGCAATATTCGAGGAATACTCGGTAAATTATAAAGACTATTAGATCTTTTCCTGTTATCAACCATTATTCCTTAGTGTTAATAAGATTGTAACCGTAATTTCATTTGATTTATTGGATTTATTATGGTATTTTGATAAAATAATTTGTTGATATGATGCAAATAACGCTTGACAAATTAAACGATAATAAACTATGATTTATGAAATGACTCTATGCTTTATTCTTTTATTTGTTATATTTGATAACCAATTTTATGTACATCTTTTAGAGTGATAGCTTACTTTCGTTCTTTAGTACATCTACGATAGCTTGTTTATCCTTTAGTTGTTGCTCCAAGCTGTTTTATGCTTTGTTATTGCCCCAAAAAACGATCCTCGGAGAACTACAATTGCTTGACATTTTTAACAGAGCCAAAGGTTTTATTCAAAATTACTTAAAAAGGAAAGAAGAGAGTATCATCGGAATTTAAATATTTTTTCCAGTAGCTTTTGGTTATCCGTTTAGGAATACAACACAACAAGCACTATCACTTTCCAATTGAATACTTGAAATATGGTCCTTGTTATCTAAATTCATGTATTAGTTTCTTTCTTAAAAGACAGTTTAAGTCATCTTTTTTTATCTAGTAATAGAAATTTTCAACCGCATGAAGACCTAATACCAATCGCCACTTCTTATGAGCCCTGTTAAAGCTAACTTCTATATTTTAAGATGTTGATGTCGTTTAGTTTAATCTAGGGTAATAAGCCTTACTTGAACTTTATAAACATAATTCAAAGCACTAACTATGAAATGATATTCGGAGTGATTTTAATGATAGAAGTGCTTCTAACCCAAAATCGACAAACCACTGATGCAATCATAAGATATTCAAAATAACTATTCATCTCATTCAAAAATACCCACAGTTAAAGCTGTGATAGGCTCTTGACTCAATATCAAACCGTTAAAAAACCTAATTATGTAATGATTTAAAGTCACAAGCGACTTTTCACATTATTATTCCTTTTCTTTTCTTTTTCTTTCTTTTCATTTATTACATGCCCAACGTCTGAGGACTAATAAAAAAGTAAAAGGTAAGTCAGAATATCATTATTAACCTTGTCTTTTATATCAAACAGCTCCACTTTCTTTATTATAGCCAGTTTTTATTTTTTATTTTTCGGGAGATGCAATCAGTGGGTCCAACAGGTGAAGAAGAGGCATAAAAAAGAAAACGTTCTCCATTGCCTCTAACACTAACCTCAAATAGGCTTTTACAACTTACCGGCAACCAAATTCTTGGTTTTATTCGTTGCAAGTTGTTCCATCGCAGCCGCAGTATTTAATAAGAAGATATATTTTCATTTACAGTTAAATCCGCACATATTCATCCATCATCAAGTAAAAATAAGGAGACAAATGTCTTTTATCCTTGAATATTAACCAGCTAATGTTGTTAGTTCTGGCGTTTAATTACCTCACATTGTGCATTTGTCAATTCAGGAGATGTATTTTTTGCATCCATCTTGTTTTACTCTATGCGCACAATTGAAAGACAGTATGGAAGTGCAAAATACGTGGTAAAATTAGATAGTGAGTTTACACAAAGTCGAGTGGTGACTTAATATGTATGTATTTAGGCTTTTATATTTATAACACTCCTCGTATCAACATTATTGGAGTTGGGTGCATTAGTAGCTGGAGAAAATGCTGGGATTAGATATATACCAGCAGGACCGTAAGTACACTTGGTTGGTTATCAGGTGGTGTGTGATATTAAATGTTATTTGTGTAGTTACGCTTTGCTATTCTCTATTCTATATCAGTACCATCGTATCATTCCTTCTATTTACAGATTTAGAGTATTTGGTATCACAATGAATGATAAGTTGCTACTATATGTACTTGCCTTACAGGTAATATATACTAAATAGATATATAGATGGATGGTAGTTCTTAAAATGGAATGTATAGATGGCATTTTCACAGTCATTCGAGACATTGATACCCTGTATTTGTGGAGTGTTGGCGGGTGCGTTTTATCGATCCGATATTGGTAATATTAAACAATGGAGATTTCCAAAGGTATTTCAAAGTGTGAGTGCTCGTTTTATCGATCCTTTTCTTGCGTCGAGACCATCTGCTAGGTCAACTTCAGTCACACCTACGCAGCGTCCCATCATTACAGGTTTAGCCAATGTTGATAATTTAATGACAACTGGAATACGTAACAGACGTACGACCCGAGCAGGTACACAGACAGCAGTACCTTCACCATCTAGATCATCTGTTATTCCAACAACAACTGCTACAGAAGGAGCACCCAGTGTTAGAGTATGTACTTGTTTTAAAAAAGAATGGGAAAGTGATGTCACATAGAAGAGAAGGGCTATTTTAACAAGATTTGTGTATACTTTCACAATATAGGAATACTTTGACACGCTTACTGCTCGAGATGTCGCAGGAACAGAACTGCAACCACCCTCAGCTCGACACACCAGAATATTAATAGCCATGTTCCCTGATCATCCAAGAGAGAATATCACTAGAGCTCTGTCATCCTCCCATAATAACCTGAATAGAGCGGTAGAGATATTGCTAAGTACACCTACACCTAATAGAAATGATTCATCATTACCAAGTAGTAGTAGGGCATCGAATTAAATTATCCCAGTGCTACTCATTGTACCATACCCACTTTCTATTATTATTATTTTTATCAATTTAAAACTACAAAAAGTGATGATTAGGTGATGCTCTGTAAATATAGCCCTTTTTTTTTCTTTCCTTCTCTCTTTCCAATAATAACGTATACACTCACCAATGAGATATATCATTATATATATAAGAAATATAAGAAATATATTAAAAGAATACGAAAAAAAGTGATCTTATTTTTATTATTTTATTTTAAAAATTTAACTTCCAATAAAGTCATTTGCATGATTAGTATTTCTTAGCACCCACCAATATGAAGTAACAGTTCTCGGCCAAAGAGAACCAATCTCACCAAACTTGTTAATGTACCAGGAATCACAGCCACTCTTCCATACGGTGCCTTCAAACTTTTTCTGGATTTCAGAGGAATATCGCTCCTGTGCTTTTTCACTAGGTTCAAGACTAGAATAGTTATATTTTGCCATATATTTCATGACATTAATAGCGAATTGCACTTGACTGTTTTTTTTATGAATAAATAGACAAATGTTAATAAATCAAGCAATTTGCCATATTTAGATATAGATATTTAACTTACCATTCGATCATAGTGACAATGCTGTTATGGCCAAGTCCAGAACCAGGACCAAGCATGACAAATAAATTGGGAAATCCATTAATTGCAACAGTTTTATATGTTTTTGGTGTTTGACTATCCCAAAGATCATTTAAATTGACGCCATTGCGTCCATAGACTATTATAAAGTTATCAGCTCACGTGTGTGAAATAAACAATGACTTGAAACTTACTTTGGAAACTTCCAAAGGTCTGTGCAACATTGAAACCTGTGGCAAGGATCAAAACATCAACTTCGGTCTCTAATCCATCTTTAGTAGTGATTGTTTTTCCTTGGACTTTAACAATTGGTGATCTAGTTACGGTTACATTCGATCGACAGAGTGCAGGCAAGTAATCTGGTGAAGGAGTGATACGTTTGCATCCCACCGGGAAGTCTGGAATCAGGGATTCGGCCAGATCATCTCTACCATTCGAGCTTAATGAGTGCTTCATAAATTTGATGATCTGTTCTCGGGCAAAGACGGCCAAACGAGAGTGAGGCTTCTTCCACATGTTAAAATTCATGTCTCTAGCGAAGAAAATATAGGCGCGATAGAAGTACATAATGATTGGAAAGTAGTAAAACATTGTTCTTATAAACTTTGAGTAACTTTTAACCTCGCGTGGAACAACCCAAGATGGTGTTCTTTGGAAGCTGTAAAGCTGCTTAACAGATGGCGCTAAATTAGGAATAATTTGCACAGCACTTTTGAGAACAAGGAAAATAATAATCAAAAATATTAGTCAGATGAATAAGATTTAACAAGAAAAAAAAATATTCACCTTGCACCATTACCAATGATGGCTACACGCTTATCATTATAATCATAAGAGTTATCCCACTCAGCAGAATGGATAAGTTTACCCTCAAATGATGTGTATTCTTTAGGAATATTAGGGATTCTCAAGCCTCCAACACCGCTAAAGCTGTATTCATTTTTTTTTTAAAAAAAATAGTTTTGAGTAAGGCCATGTAAAAAAGTCTTTCCTTTCCCCCCCCCCCTCTTTCTATCTGAATTAAATCCTTACATGAAGTCGTAGTATCTAATTTCGTTTTCTTTATTTTTTACCATGTATCGGTTCAATTCAACTTCCCACTTTTTCATATCCTCTAACCAGGTTGCACGAATTACCTCTGTTTCAAACTGTGTTCTTTCATAAATGTGATACTTTCTCGCAACTCCTTTAAGGTATTCGTGGATTTCCTTTTGTTTACTGAACTCCATACTCCAGTCTAAATAAATTGAGAGAGAGAGAAAACCCCATGTTTAACATCATCTTTTCCATTATCCATATTGATATTTTTTTTTTCTTACTTGGATTTAACTCATAACTAAAGGAATACAAATGTGAAGGGATATCACAAGCAGCTATAAACGTGACCATTACCACTTAGATCATTTTCTTTCACACGTTTTTAACTTTTTGCTTAAATCATACCTCCTGGATACGTATTATAATTCCATGTGCCACCAATATCTTTAGTAATCTCAAACAAGTCAGCATCTATATTCATTTGCTTCTTGAGTTGAATAGCAGAACCCAATCCACTGAATCTGTGTATAGATTTTAGTAAAGAACATGTTAATTAATTAATTATCATTTGATTCATACCCTGTTCCTATTATTGCAACCGTAGGTTTAGTCATGTCTTATTTATGTGTTTATCGAGAAAATATTGTAAAAAATACAAGAGATAAAGTGAAATGATTGTTTGAAAAAGCTGACTCAATTTTATAAGACCCTAATAAAAAACGGTTACACACACAGAGATATTTGATTTCTGCAGTCTTGATTGCGCATTTATGTCAATTTCTGAAAGCTCAGACCGTTTAGTATAATCTTTCACCAAATGTAGTAAAAAAGGACTTACAAAATACCTCAATTCATTCGGTGTTAAATGCAAAAAAAAAGAGAAAAAATCACTAACTCGGTGTTTAAAAGCGAGGAATATGTGTTCGGTGCAATATTTCTTATTTCGGACCAATAACTAACCGAAATCAAATCTTCTGGATGTATTTTTGCTGAGAATGTGGTACATGCAGTGCCAACTTTCTCAGGTTATGAATTCTTTTTTTTCCCTTTTTAGAATTGAGACAGCATGAATTAAGCTTTTTCTTAAAATGTAACAAAAAAAAACCCATCAATGCTTTCTATAAACCCACACATCATAAGTTGCATACAACTTAATTTGTAAGTATTTTGCTTCAATAATGAGCATGTAAACCAGATTAATAAGCAGTTTTTTCCAAGTCCTTTTTGTTTGTTTGTTTTTTTGATAACTATAATCATGGAAACCCCCCCAAATTTTATCTTATAATGATCATTTATTAATAGAATACATAACATACTAGTTTGATGAATTGTAATCACGGCGGTAATTGGTGCTTCTTAACATCCACCAAAACCTAGTTACACTCCATGGCCAAAGAGCCTGAATCTCGCCCTTTTGATTCAAATACCATGATCTACAACCGGAAGCCCATGTCGTTCCCTTAAAACCTTTTTGTAACTCCTGGCTAAATTTCTCTTGTGAGCTGTTCTTAGGATCCATACTCTTGATATTGTGCTTTATTTGATACTTCATCTGTTTAATGCCGGCTAAAATTTGGCTATTTGTAAAAGTATAGAAAAATAAATTAGTACCACTAGTTATAGACTTAGTATATAAATGTCTTACAGTTCAGCCATAGTAACTACACTATTGTGTCCAAGTACAGATCCTGGACCAAGCATAAGGAAGAAATTAGGGAAGCCATGGATAGTTACTGTCTTGTAGGTTTTGGCTAAATCCTTATCCCATAACTCATTAAGTGATACGTTGCCCTTTCCATAAACTAGAAGTAAACAGGTATAAATAATATCAGTTAATACAAGTATATCCTAGACATTCCACTTCATCCTCCAGTTTTTTACCCTGTAAATGTCCAAGGAATCCAGTAACATCAAATCCAGTAGCCAAAATCAATGCATCAAGCCCATTTTCTTCTCCATCTTCAGTAGTAATCGTATTTCCTTTGATGGATTTTATAGGAGAATTGGTAATAGAGACATTGGGCGAGCAAAGAGATGGGATATAGTCGTCCGAAATACCAATACGCTTACAACCAACTTCAAATCTGGGCATCAATTTGGGAATCAAATCCTCTCTTCCCTTTGACTTTAAGGTTGAGAGGATGTAATCCTCATTCGCCTTTCGAGCAAGTTTAGCAAGCAGAGAATTGACGTTACCCCAGACAGGGAAGAAGGCCTCGTTTCTCAAATAAATAAAGCAGCGATAGATGTATAAAATAAAAGGAACGTAACGGAAAATCAACTTCATCAGTCTAGAGTATTTACCATTGTTCTTCTTGTTGACCCATGTTGGTGTACGTTGGTAACTGTAGAGATGGCCAACTTTATTTACTATATTAGGAATGATCTGGACGGCGCTGTTAAATATATTAGTCTTCTCTATTTAAGACGTAATATTATATATTATGACTTCTTTTACCTAGTACCACTTCCAATAATACCAACTCTTTTATTTGAAAGGTCATAGGTGCTATCCCAGTAAGCAGAATGAATCACTTTTCCTTCGAAAGCTTGGAATTCTTTTGGTACATGGGGAACGCGTAAAACACCGACACACGAGAAACTAGATCAATTATCTTAGCATTACACACATATAATTACCAATTAAATTAAAAAACTTACATGAAATCGAAATATTTGATTTGATTCTTTTCTTCTCCCTGTACCTTCAGCTCAAGTTCCCACTGTTTCTTTTCTTCGATCCATGACGTACGAACAACTTCGGTTTCAAACTGAGTGTGCTCATAGACCTTGTACTTTCTGGCAACCGTCTTCATATACTCATGGATCTCCTTTTGGGGACTGTAATTCTCGCTCCAGTCTTTATTTTTTTAAAAAAATTAGTTTTGCATGATATGCATCTATTTCCATAAATACCAACCTGGATTCATCTCAAAACTAAAAGAATACAAATGGCTCTTAACATCACAAGCACAACCAGGGTATGTGTTATAACTCCATGTACCACCAATCTCAGTTGTAGCTTCAAAAAGTTGAGCGGTAATTTTCAATTCCTTTTGGAGGTGATAGAAGGCAGCAATGCCGCTAAATCTAGTTTGACATATAAAATTATATTTAGTAAAGAAAACCAGAATGCATTTTATTCATAATACCCTGATCCAATGATAGCAACAGTTGGGAGAGTCATCAATACTTTTTTTTTTTTTCTTGAAAGAAAAAGGTAGAATGTGAAGAAAAAAGAGAAAAAAAATACCTAGGGAAGATGTGATGTATATATATCATTTTGCTTTGTCACACTAAATATAGTTCGAAATTCACTTAAGTGTGATTAGGCTAAACTATTACGGCAAAAGTTTAGATCTTCTAAACTGGATATTTGCATCTTTCTCAGGATAATATGCTATAATATTAATCTTTTAATAAGCATGTCACACTTAACTTAATATTCATGTTCATCGTTGACAAATTTGAATTAAAATTAAAGTAAAATAGTGTGTTATGCCGCACGGAATAATATTACCACAGACATCCTTAAGTCTTGTACGTTCTTCCTAGTTCCCCAGTTTTGGTATTACGTGAAAGAAAGATTTCTTTTTAAATGTATTTGTTACAAGTTTCTTCAACCATTGGCTGAAAGTATAGATTTACTATTCAAATTTAACTTACCGCTCGCCTTTCCAAATTCGACAGATTATTTACATTGCAAAAATAGATTTTCTTCTTGGAAACGCTAAGAGCAGCAGCTATGATTATGTCCAAAAATATTGAAAATAGCATAATTATCATTATATCAATAGAAACACTTGATGACATATATCCGTAGGAATCAGATACCTCCCGTTTGTATTATTAAATAAGAGGCTGTCTGTATAGGAACACATATTCTGTTATTAAAATAAACAAAACATGGTTCTGCATCTTTTCTTATCTTATGTACCTTAAATACGATGTATTTAAAAATAGAAACATTCTCGGTATATGCAGGGAAAATCATCCATGCTTTAAATCAAGAAATGACCACTTATAATGTGATACAGCCAAGTTTCAATATCGAAATGCTCTACTATAGGGATTTTTATATTCTATATTCCATTATCCAAGTACTATTCACATATTCCATGAACCAATTACCACTTTGCATAGCCAGAAAGGCAATAAAGAGTGGAACAAAGGCGAACAAAAGTATTACTATTTTGGCGTTATTCCGAAATTGAGGCTTGACGATAGCTCCTCTTCCAAAACCCGACATATCTGTTAAGGTCGCCATAGATG
>MU622348.1:68351-85558 GCA_025399235.1 Backusella circina FSU 941 | reverse complement strand
AAATCTAAAAAAAAAGGATTTATCATACATAATATGTTCTTCATGTGAAAATTAGCTTAATGTCAGTTAAACTGAATGTTAAACAGTTCTTTTTTAATAAAATAAAGATGAAATAAATAAAACTTTAATGTAATGTATATTATTTAAGTAAATTGGTATACTATTCATTTTGAATATAATTATTAGCGAATGGAGGAAGGGTATTTAACTATTAACTACTTTTCTTTTTACAACTGGTGTTTTGGCATCATCTTCAGCTTTTTTCATTTTGACAAACACATGGTTTCCTGCTTCATCAATGCTAACAAATTTATCACCATCCACATATCCGGATAAAGGTGATTTGGATCTGCTTCCGGATGATTTGCTGGATGATCTTGTTGACGCCAAACTACTACTATTTCCATTGCCGCCGCCACCTCGAATAGTCACTCTGCCAGAAGGAGATGTTGCTCGTACTGTTTGTAAATACGTCTCCTGGAAAGATGGTGTTTCGGAACGGCTATTATTATTTTCATGCGTTTCCGGTTTTGAATAGGTACCTTCTGTAAGATTGTGATCTAGAAAAAAAATTGGATGGTTTAGTGTTCATTGAGTATGTTAAAACAGTCTTTTTCAGTACATACCTCTCAAGAATCTAATAGTTGATTAATTGAAAAATGAAAAGTAGAAAAAAAGAGTCAATTAATTATATAAAATACGCATAGTTAAAATTATATTGCTACTTACTTGGACAACTCAACCCAACCTCCTCCAACACGCACCATTACGAGCTTACTTGGTAAAATGCGACAATATACAAGACGCGGCTTCTCATCTCCAAACCAATATTTGCCAACTTCTCCAGGAACCATTTTTACCATAAGACGATAAGGGCCTTCATTGATAATACGTCCCAACTGCATGTCCAATTCATTTTTAGGATCAGGAATATACATACGAGGTTGAGATAAACGGCTTGAAGATGACGATGCGGAAATAGGCGTCTTTGAGGGTCTTTTCGTGCTAGCCATATTAGAAGGAGGCAATGTGTGCTGGTGCAAATTTCTACTGCTTAAAGGAGGAAGGGGTGATCTTCTATTCGATAACATCATCTTGGCTTGATTGGTTTTCCTTGTTTGTGAAGTTGTTTTGGTCACTGCAAGTTTTGTGAAAAATTCATGATCAAGCTGACTGATACATGTCTGTAATTCTCTCTCACGAGCGGCTGCTCTACTTTGCAATTGTTTCCATTTCTTTGTTGCCTTGGATAAATTATCTGATACACGTCCATTATCATCCAAATACTGCTTATTTGACTCCACATTAGCTTTTTCCAATATAGCACTAATTTCCTGTCGATGCAATTTGTAAGAAGCAACAAGAGACTTGAGTAATGACTGGAGATCGGATTTAACAAACTTGTTGTGTATCACACGTGAATGATGTGGTGCAGCATTTTCAATAACAGCAGAGAGAAGGACTGCTTGTTCTTCGAATTGGTTAATAATAGAGATAAAGTCGGTAATATTGCCTTCATCGGAAGCTTCCTTCTTCTTAATAGACAATACATTATAAAGTTCCTTGATATTTTCTTCCAGGGTAAATTGAAGGGCTTCAACTTCTTTAGTTACCAGACCATCGATCTCCAATAACGGACGTCGTTCTTTAGATTTTTTGTTCAGTTTCTGGCTGATTTCGTTAGAAATATCTTCCAGTTCTTGCTCTTCAGAGGGGACACCTTTACCAGTTAATTGTAGGCCATTTATTCTGTCCGTCATATCATGGACAAACTGGATTGTAGCTTCCAAATTTGAAACAAGTCGGTTGTACTTCTCATCATTCTCGATACGGCTTCTAACGTCTGCTAATGAAGTCTTCAATGAATTCCATTCATCACTGATACTGGTGTTTTTAGCAGTTATTGTGGATGATGTCAGAAGTGACAGATCTTCTGGAGACTCGTTTTCAGTTAAAGACGATTTTATACCAGTTCCTAAATCAAGCAAATCCTTGACACCTTCTTCTAGTGACTCGACCTTTCTCTCCACTTCTATAAGTTCCTCCATACTTTTAACAGAACCCAAAAGCTCCTGCCTTATATCATTGGCTGAATCCAAAATAGTGTTATTCGATAATAGGTATTGATAGATTTTTCTGATGAGCTGTGATGAGGCAATTTCAGAATCAATCAAAACTTGAATTTCACCTGTTAGAGAAGTGAATGGCTGGATCAATTGATCAATATCTTCTTTGCTGTATTTGAACTTGGATTCAAGTATATTGCACTGAGAAATTTGTAAAGTTTCGAGATTGTTGTTACAATTTGTCAATACATCACGCTTTTTGTTAGAGAAGTTCATACATCTATCTGATAAAGCACGAAGTGAATCGACCTTTTCAGTTTTGATAGCATCGCCAACAGATTCGAGTGTTTCATTGATATGATACTTTAAATCCTGGAGCTGGACGTCACATAGTTTGCACATCTCTCTAATACTGTCTCTAATAAACTGGACTAATTCCAACTTTTCATTATCTTCAAGTTTTTCAACCAAAATTAACTGTAGATCATTCAAGGCTGTAATAAGAGATGTACGTTGAGCTTCGAAATTTCCGAGATTAGTGGGATCATCCACCAAGTCATCATTTGCAAGGGATTTGGCGTCAAACTGCGATTCTACAGCTAATTTCACTATATCCAAGCGTGAAGAGGCATCTTTTAGTTGATCATTGACTATCGAATCATCTTCTAGCAATTTCTTTACATATTCAAGTTCTGTTAGCGAAACAAATAGCCTGTCAAAATATGTAACCCATTTGGAGGTGCGGGATAATAAACTAGAAACAGCAGACATTATTTCAGTAAGTTGACTCCATAAATCTCCAACAGAATTTCGAGTGGTAATGGCATTTCCATTGGCATCAATATGCTTGCGCTGCTCGTTGACATCTTCATACATATCTTGGATGTTACCATAGCGACCATTGAATTGTTTATACTGATTGGCAAAATCTTGATGTTGAGTAGTACGAGCTTCATTTGACTCTGTGGAAACAACACTAAACTGCTCTTGCATATCCTTCAAACTCTTGATTTCATTGTCGACCAGATCTTGCAAGCGAGCAATATCATCATTATAAACTTGAATCAGGCGCTCCAAATTCTTCTTCTTTTGGATAGCATCTAAACTTTCTGATATAGCAAGAATAATTTTCTCGCCTTCATCAAAGAGAGGTTGAATAACATCAGTCTGCACTTGTCCAAGAAGCTCTTTGCAATCTTCCACATCGGCGGAGAGAACTTGGTAGTCCTTGTTCTTCAACTGATCAAACTTTGTTGCCCACTCCATTAGGATATCATCAGCAACAGCGGTTTCACCACTTTTTACCTCTTGCTTTGAACAAAGCTGGACCAAGGATAATAGATTATTAAGTGACGATAACCATTGCTGTATCTGACTCTCAATCAAAAGAGAAGTACGAAGTTTGTTTGTGCTATTTGCTTCATCAAGCAATACATCCCATGCAGCAGAGAGTCGCTTTTGAGTCGGCTCCACCGTACTTGATAGCTCTTCAATAAGTTGATCATGATCGTCCTCTCTCAACTCTTCATCGTCAAGAGACTTATCTTCAAATGCATTCTTGCATTTTTCAAAGGCGGTGTTTAATGAAGATAGTACAGTGTCTGGTGCTTTCATTGCGTACTCTACGCTATCTGCCTGGGTAACGGCGTCTTTCAGCTTTTCAATGTCATCAGCATCAATCTCTTCTTGATTTTCCTTCTTGTGTTGGAGGCTCTGTTCAAGCTTTTCAACATCAGGAATGCTCCGGCGAAGAATTTCACGTCTCGAGTCTATCCAGCTCTCACACACTTCCGCTTGCTTTTTATAGGAGTGAATCGATATTCTACGTCGTGACACACGTTCTTTCGACTCGAGAAGCTGCTGTAAGCTGGAAAGGATTTCTCCCAATTGTGTATTGCGCACCTCGATCGTATCACGAATCACAGAATTGGTAGTTTCATCCTTCTGCTTGGCTTTGGTAGAAACAGAGTCGCTTTCTTTAAGTACACGTACAGGATAAGGAATACTTGCTGCAAGGTTATCACGGACATCTTCAATGCCCAACTTGAATTTCTGTAGACGTTCCATATGCTCCTCCAAAAGTCTAGATCCCTTTGTGCTGATAAATTCTTCACGAATAAGCTCTGCTGATTGTTCCAGTTGAGCAGTTCGAAGAATAAAGGCGGAAACCAAGCATCTTTGAGTAACAATTTCATTAGAGAATCTAAGATTATAATCCATAAGATCGGTTGCATCATCCATGTTCTGTTTCTTTTTGGTAAAAGATTCAGAAATAAAACCAGCATTGTTGTACATATTATCAGTGTTTTCACTGACAATCTGCTTGTAACGGTCCTGGATAGATTGTATCACGCTTTCTTTGTATGATTCAAAACCTTGATATATAGCTGCCCATTCAGTACGAAGCTTTTCCTCATCGCTTTCATGAGCATCCACCTTGTTACTCCATCTTGCCTTTTCTTCAACAAAGGTTTCAAGCACCACCTCTTGTCGAAGAAGGTATTCCAAAGCATCTCTAACAGTATCCTCCCAACGAAGGCGCTGTTTAATCAAATCCAGCTCTTTGGATCTAATAGACATGTTCTCCTGCAAACGAGTGGTCGTTCTATTGATAGATTCCATTTGAGCTTCTAAATGATCAGGTATAGCCATAGGTCTTGATAGTTGAGGAAAGTAATCTGTCAAGGTGTCATAAATGTTTTGGATATCTGGTAGTATAGTCTTCAAGAAATAATCTTTCTGGTCAATAAGCTGGTCAAGCTCGTTTTCCAGTGCAACAAGATTACTCTCTGTCAAATTATCTTCCGCAATCCATCGATTCTTCCTGAGAGTAAACTGACGAAGCTGTTCGCTCATCTCTTCAAGTTTAGTGATACTCATTTGCAGCTTGTTCTCCCATTCTGCTCTTACACTGGCTGCCTCCAAGGTAACAGCCTGATCAGACAAACCAAGTTTCAGCTGCGACAAGTGCTCCATCACCTCACCAATTCTTCTTGCAGCCGTACTAACATCAATTGATTGGTTCTGTTTCTTTTCAATTGAGTCCTGTACAATCTGTGCAACTTTATCATGTAGAGTCTTGACTTGGCTATTTTCAAACTCTTCCACTTTTGAAAATAAATCATCCCTGAAGTTTTTCAAATCAATGATATTATAATCAGCAGACAAGGTCAGATTTTCAGCGGATACGTCAATATGCTGGGATTTCAAGACATTGATCTGCTCATCTATCCATTCACGCAATTGAGTGGCCTCTTCTTCATACTGACTTACAAGCGACTTCATACGATCTGCATTTTGATAGGATTCCAAGAATTGATCAATCGATTTCTCCAAGGTACGCAATTCATCCATTTTAGTATCCAAAAGCGTCTTGACCTGGGCTCTGACCTGAGTTCGATACGAAGCAGCCTCTGAAGGATGGAGTGAACGCAACCAACTACCATTGTAGACAGGATATGGCATAGCATGACCACACTCTTCCCAGATCTTTTGAACTTCCTCTTTAAATTTGGCTACACGCGAATCAAAGGCAGGACCGTCTTCATCTTTCACCATAATGCGGCGAATCTTTTTAGAAACAGCATCCTTGATTTTTTCACCCTCGTGCCGTGCATCCTGGACGCGTAAGAGAAATTCAGTAATGGTAGACCTTTGAGTCATAAGATCCGACGTATACTTTGAAAGGGACCTCAGGTCTTCATACCTAAGCTTCAGCTCCGATTGTTTTACTGATATATGTTCCGGTAAAACAGATTCAGCTTCAATAGATGATGTATTTTTGGCAGATGAAGCGTCTTGACCATTAAGTAGCACCGAATAGCTCATCACCATGTCTTGATAGCAGCTCGAGAGCGATATGACTTGTCGATCACCAATTTCTGCCACCTTGTCTTGAATAAATTGAAAAGATTGAAGACTCTCGTTATCACCAGCATAAGATGGTTTTTCAGAGTTCTCCTTTGCAGGATCATAGCGTGCCTTCTTTATATTAAAATCACACATCTTTCGCGCAATCGTTTGGACGGAACTGTTTGTCTTTGAATATTGATTCTCCCAGTCGATACGCTTCTTCAATGTATCCAATTCAAGATTACGCCTTGATAGCAAGTCCTTCAGCTGTTCTAGACTCTTTTCAAGATTCTCCACTCCATCAATCAGTCGGTTTCTATCAATGGTAACGGCATTTGACGCATCTACATCAGTTTCAAGGATTCGAACTGTTTCAAACAACTTTGCAAGTTCATCTTGTTCCATTTGCTGTAAGCGAGATGCAATATTATCACGCTCCTTCTCAAGACGGAGAAAATCTTCATCATCTGTAGTGCTAATTTTCTTTTCACCCACAGATTTGGCAGGATCAGAGGAATAGAGAACGATATCAAAACGCGGTTTGCTCAGCATCTTGACTCTCTCATCCACCCATGATTTAGCACGAACCATAGCATCATATGCATCATCTGCTCGCTGCTGAAGAGACATTACCTGGTATCGCGACATCAATAACTGATCTAGACCGTCGGCGATCAACGCAAGCGTCATGCTGTAGCCACTCACAGTGCTCTTGATGGATTCATTTGTCACCTCATTATCGTGTATATCGTTGGCACCAATAGCCGTAGACATTTCAGGAACAGCGGGATATGGAATACATGTACTGGCATTTGTAATAAGACGAGCCGACTCTTCTTTAAATAGCTGTACACGTTCTGCCTGTACATCATCATCATTTCCTTCGTCCTCGCCAGGATAATGACCGGATGCATCTACCAACATGGATTGACGCAGCTGTTCTCCTACATCACGGAGCTCCTTGAATTTTTCAACAGTACTAATCATTGATAAGAGCTGCTCAACGATCTTTCTGCTGAAAGCGGATCGTTTCATCAAGTCCTCAAATGCCTTTTCAAAGCCGGACTGGCGCATTTCTAAATAATCTGGTAGGGTGTTGGATTTCAGGTCCTCCATTTCTTGAAATGCATCCAGAACGTCAGAATAAGTACCGTGGTCAAAATCTGCGATTTTTCTCTCGAGATCAACCAGCGTTTGAATCACCTCTTCTATACCACCACCGCCACTTCCCTGTTCCGTATAGTTCATATTGTACTCTTCCTCTTTTTCAGACCAACGCGCCTTTCCTTTTAAAAATACATCCAATTCACCATCGGTTGTAGCAATCCACTGAACAGCATCACCAAACAAATGCTCCCACTTTACACGCAGCAGCAAGAGCTGAATTAAATGAGAGCGTTCATTTAATAACTGAGTCAGACGATTAAGCATATTCAATGTTGTCAAGGTAATTTCAATAGTAGACGTATCTGCAGGACTCAATTCCTTATCTTGTCGATCAACAGATGTGGCATTGGTCAAGTTTTTCACATGAAGACGAAGACGGGTCATATCGTCGGAGTCGAAATGCTCGATTTCCTGTTTCAGCTTTTCATGCTCTTCGTGAAGTCGAACAATGGTCGTATCAGGTATATTCACCTCCCGTGAAAGTGGATCAAATATATCAGCTTCATTTCTTTCCTCAATGATTGTAATGTGTTTATCGATCCAGGAGCGAATCCTCTCTGCCTCAATGAACCATCTTCTCACTTGATCAACCCAATCGCGTACAACTTCGTATCGATCTTCAATATCGTCAATGTGGTGAATAAAACGGTGGTGAAAATCAGCAAGTGTATCGCTCTCTTCCACCAGTAAATCAGTATACTCCTCTCGGATGCCCTGAATTGTCCCACTCACTACATTGATTCTCTCTTCCAAGTTCTGAATCATACTATCATTGACCGGTTTTGACTCGCTGTCCATCATCAATTGCTGAATGGCATCCAATTCATCACATATCGCAGTGGTAATTTGACCAAATGTGACTCCTCTTTTGAACAATTCAAATTCATTTTGTTTGTCACGCAAGTCTGATACAAGGTTAGCGTATGTTACGTCGCCCTTCATCTGAAACGCATCTATCAACTTTGATACAAAGGACATGGAGCGACCAAACTCTTCGATACTATCATGTGATCCGTCCAGCGGATGAAGTGGTAACCCCGTGTCTCTGTGCTTGGGTGTCACCTCTTTTAAAGCAAGTGCTGCTTGGTCAATATCTTTTAGTTTCTTGCTCTGATAAGACTCTTCTCTCCTTCTGGATAATAATTCCCATTCGGCTTTTAATTGATTGTAACGGCTATATAGCGCATGTCGTTCATCCGAATTTGGATCCATTTTTTCAAGAATGTAATTGATATGGCTGAGTAGAATCTGAGGCTTCAAGCTGCTATCATCATCGTTCTCTGATGATTCACTTGAGCGTATAATGGATTCCAATGTATCCAGTTGGTGATCCACATCTTCATCCTCATCCACTCGTATCTCTGGTTGAGGTGTTCCAGGAATTGATTCCTTTCGTTCCTCTACTAGAAGATCAGAAGCTACAAGTGAAATATCCTTCCATCTCTTTGTTTGAACATCACTTGTAGACTGATCATCCAATTCACGAGCATGCTTTGACATGACCTTGTACATTTCGCTAATATACATCATCACTGAAGGTTCGTGAGGATATTCAACATTAATCAAATCGGCAGGTTCAAGGTACTGAGGCACTCCCATATCTCTGTCTGCTACATCAAATGCCATTGTCAAGAGAGTATGCCAAGTCTCCTTTTCTGCTATTGAATGTATATGCTCCGTAAATAAAGTTGGAAGTAAATCAGGGTTGTGCCTATGGATCAACAAGCAGAACGCCAGACCGGATCGCCAAGACCTTGAAAAGTCTTGGACTTGTGTAATGATATGAGCAGTGACATAATCTTCTAGTTGACCACGGACCCATTGCAGCAAGACATACTTTGAATCTGCTATTGGTTTTCCTCCTGAACGAGACGCGCTTACATTTGGTAAAGGGGATGGAGGAGGTGCTTTTCCTGAATTTGACTATATAATGAAGATAAATGTATAAATATAATATAACACCAGTGATATATATTATTCCTTACATTTTCAGCATAATCACTCAAAACTGGATGAATCTGGTATTTTAACATGATAAAAAATGCCAATGCTAAGGTGTTTTTCACATCCCCATTTACTATATTCTCACTCCCAATAGGCGGTAAACTATCCGTACCCCATTGTTGCTCTAGAAAGCCTAGTGCTTGTGCTACATTTGAAAGTTGGTGAATTCGCATATTGCCCTTCTCTGGTTTAGGAACACCCTGTGAAACAACTGATAATAGCTTTAGCAATTTTTTCCCGTCCCTAAGATCTTTATCTATATTATCAATGTGGTCATCCACTTTGCTTAATTGAACGTTTATCCACTTTGTTAGGGTTCTGATTTGAATTTCTAGATAGTCTGATCCAATGTTTCTAACGAGGTCTTCTCCTGTTTCATGATGTGTTTGTGCTTTTCTATTAGTTGTTACAGGTGGTATAAGTTTGGAACTCGCTCGATTGGAAGTCGATCGTGTTGGGCCATGTTCTGTGACGGTGCTGAGATGAGAAGATGCTGGCTCAAGTGTACTCATGATGCAATGAGAATCATGAAGCAGTTAGAGAAGAGAGAGAGAGAGAGAATGAGAAGTGAGAAGTGAGAAGTGAGAAATGAGATGAATGAGATGAATGAGAAGAAAAAGGAATTAAAAAAAAAAAAAGAAAAAAACATATGTATATAAAATATCTTGGAGTACAAATTTCTTTATTTAGAACTAAAAGAGCTGAGTGCTGTTATTTTCCAACAAAGAAAATGTTCACACTTTTTCCATGGCACTGTTTCATGGACGCGACATGCAGATCTTTATTATTACACTTTGTTACACACTCTTGTTAACAAGATCTCTCTCGTTCTAATAATAATGCCAACACTCCATTCAACTGTATAAACATACATCTATCATATCAATACCTATAAAAAGAAACTAGAATGCAACCTGATGATCACACTTAACAAGGTACAATGTGCCTGACACGTGCAAATATTTGTGATTGAGTTTAAATATATATAGTTAATAGCTCTTTGTCGTTTAGAAGCATTCCTTCAGTGAATTTAATAACATTTTTAAAAATAGAAGAATATAGTCGAGTATTATCAACATATTTCATGAATAATAATAGCACTCATTACTAACCAAGATAGTGTGTTACTTATTATAATCTATTATAAAACAAAACACAGCCTATTCCATACAATTGCCGTTCTTTTAATAGATATATCATTTCAACCCGAAAAGAACTCTAGCTTACTCAAAATAATCTATCATAAAAACACAATACAATGACTTGATGAAAAATCAACTACATTTATTATCCAAGATAAAATAAGTGTATTCAACTTAGAAAACAAGAGCAGCACCCTTGGTCTTCTTGTCACCACCCAATTCGAAGTGCTTACATCTCTTGATGGCGAGTTGCATCTTGTACTTGCAGGCTAAGAAAACAAACAGAATATATGTGTTCAGTATATATTTTATTCTATTCTATTCTATATATCTATACTTACAAGTACATTCAAGACGGAGGACAATCTTCTTGGTAGTCTTAGCCTTCTTGTGGAAGACGGGCTTAGTCTGACCACCATAACCGGATTGCTTACGGTCGTAACGTCTCTTACCCTGAGCGAACAAAGAGGCCTTACCAGACTTGTACTGGGTAACCTTGTGAGGAGTGTGCTTTCTGCACTTGGAACCCTTACAGTAGGTGTTACGGGTCTTGGGAATGTTGACCTATTGAAGCAATGTGTATTTAATAATTGTCATTAAGAATCTTCCTCTTTCTCTCTCTCTCTTTTTGATGATGATAATAAAAAACTAAGAATAATCCATCGATCCATCTATCGATTCATTTCATCCATCCATCCATCCATCCAAACACTTTTAAAATGAAAATGCATCTTGTCAACGTACCATTGCTTTAAACCGTTTTTCAATGAGAGAGAGAGCAGATTATTTGCTAAAGTTGCTTAATATGAACACTCTCCGTAACTTGGATTTTTTTAAAAGTCAGATTCCGATCTTATTCGATTTCCTATAAAATGTGTGGGTAATTTTTTCTTCCCCTTCATTTTCTTTTGATTCGTTTTATATAATATTACTAACAGATTGATGTAGGCTGTATGTGTCTCTTGATGCAGTTTTTTAAAAGCTCTTTCCTTAGCTAATCGATAAAAACTAAAAAGAGGAAAAAAGCCAATTAAATTAAAGTATTTTCAGGATCCAAATATGACAACTTTGTGCACACTGCAAATTATACGGTAAAAGTAGTTTAGACGGCTCTTTTTATAGAAGTATTCAAACGGAATCGGTAGCATTAAATCTTCCCGTCATATTCGATTAATACTTCAAGTCTACCATATCTTGAAAGCTTCAATTGAGTCAAATAGTTCGGCGGAAATGAGAATTATATAAAGTGATACCCAACTAAAATAAGATATGAAAAAACACTTGACTTTGTTAAAAATCATAAGCATTTGTAGCCTTCCAACAGCCATTTTTTAAGCAATGATGATATATAAACAACTTATGGATATCTTTACAATCACTAAACTTTGAACTGAAAAATGAATTAGAGTGTCGTCAATTCAAGCACTCGATAAAGATCTTTCACATACTCTCTCTGACATCCCAACAAAATTACTGAATAATTTGTATAGCAATAATAAAGATAAATCAGCCAAAAAAAATAAAATAATAACTTTATACCTTTCTCAATTTAAATTGAGAATTTAACAAAGGTTTACTAGTGATTCAAAATGTTTCTGGATCAAAGAGTCAAGTGAGGGCATCCGGGTTTTTTTTTTCGAACGCCTTTCAATAGCAACCTAAAAAATCAAGATGACGAGAGGACTGATGTTTTATTAAGAGTTTATACTACTGATATCAATAGCACATAACGAATGAACCAAGTGTATAATATCACTTTAAGCATGAAAAAAGGATATCCAAACTAAAAATTGGTTCATATATTGCTGATGACAACAGTAACAACAAAATATAATATAAATCACCATCAACCATATAAACAAGTCTACTAGTTCTATGAGGGAGAAGTATAGTTATGCTTATATTTATTAAATGTAAAAAAGAGATTGACTATGCTATCCCTTGGTTAACTGTTACCTAGATTAGCTTGGTAAAATATAAATCAAGAATGTGGATTAACTATCGAGAATCGAGAGATATGACTGAGACCCAGAGTACCTCTTATACTCCATCACCAATTACTAATATCTTTACCCTTCCTCTCGTTGGCACACTCTTCCTCATTGGTTTTCTTTCTCGCCTCTTCACTGCTACTAGTTCATCTCATCCTCCACAACAATCGTTTATTTTCGAGTAATACAATCCTGAAATTGAGGAAGGTTACAGTAAGTTATTATAAAAAAAAATTTGTATTAAATCCATTTAATACAAACATTAATATTAACATAAAGAGAAAAAACTGTTTAAATAATATAATCCTTTCTCCTGATACAAGTGGTGTGGTATCACTCTTTTACAAATTAATAAAGTAAATATGGCTAAAATTCTGTACGGTAAAAATTGGAAAACTGAAAATATACTATAACATGTGATACTTTATGGTGCAATTATTCCAGATGACTTGTCTTTTTGAAGCGTCAGAAAACAAATGGCTAACTGCATAGGTTTTTAGCATCTTAATAATGGAATATAGACTATTGAGACTACTATAATGCAATATCCAGTTTTTCAGTCTTCATTATAGTGCAGCATATCCTTTTTTGAGTGTTACAAGTATATTGAGAGACATGACTGGCTATTCCTTAAGTTTAATATGGTGGAAAACCTCATTGAAATAATGGTATATATTGATTTCTCCAAACGATTTGCGCATCTGGTTTTTTTTTTTGCGTGTCAGGCCAATTCTTTTGCCTCTCATTTTTGCGTGTTTTTGTATATTTTGTATTATAAAAAAATCTCGGTGCGCAAAAAAAAAAATCAGATGTACAGATCGTTTGGAAAAAACCAATATACAGTCGATAAGGTAAATATTTATTTACCATCATCATTACTAGTCAATATGGTTATACAGTTATTCCATGTTAATTTAGTATCATCTAGAAAAAAAGAATGGCGTAAAAGTCCAAGAATAAACTGGCACATTTGATAGGTCTTTTATACTAGATTTTGTGCCATTCTTCCTCTGTAAATGAGCAAGTTGACACGGAACGACTGTGCCATTTTTTTGTGTGTGAAGAGGCAGACCATGATCGGAGCTCATTAGCCAATGTGCTTTCGCCAGCAAGAAAACGCTGGTCTAATTTCGGACTGCTTTTTGGTTTTTTTTTGCTATCAAAAAAGTATAAATAGGACGCTTTTTCGCTTCAATTGCAACTCATACTTACCTGGGTCGTGCGCCTGGTATCCTGAAAGCCGGACGTACAGTGAGGCTGATTGTCATTGCACAGCGACGATCGGCTTTGCTGCGAACATCTACGGATGTCTCGAGGCCACAATTTTTGTTTAAGGGGAATGGGTGGTTCGCCACTTGTGCCCCTGATCTTTAAAAAATGAAAACGAAAAATTAATTTATCAATAATTCTGTTCCTTTGCCATAATCTATTACGTATTTCTTTTCTATCTTTTTTCCTTTTTTTCTTTTTTTTAATAAAATAAGAAATAAAGTTCTTTACTATGACGTTTATTACAAAGAGAAAGACGCCACAAAATGTTTTTTGTGTTTCTCACTAGAGACCTTTGTGAAGGAACTTTTTCGCCTTCAAAAATCACTTTTTCAACCAATAAAATTGCTTTATTTTATAAAAATATAAGGATTAGCGAAAAAGTCTCCTAAACATTAGACAACCGGACCAGTCCGGTATATTTCGGTGTCCGGCGAAAAATCTGCACAAAGGTCTCTACTGTATATTTAATTTTTTACTTTATTTCACAATACACACCAAAAAAAAAAACATTTGTGTTATTAGATGAAAGAATAGATGTAGCCATATATAATCGTTTGTTCTTGCTTCTATGTTAAACAAAGGTGATTTAAATATATTTTTTATTTTCTTTGTATCATTCTAATAAAAAAAAAAAAGAAAGAAAATTACACAATACAATCTAAGTTTTACAAAGGCGTACGTTTAAACGGCTCAACAAAAAGCTCAAAAACATGCATCTAAAAATACAACGGTTTCAAGAATACCGCATTATCTCTCTGCATCGCATGACGGTTAGTCGCGTAAAAATGATTACAGATTTTTACCTATATTCCGTGTGCTACGACGATAGGCATGTAATTTATTTTGTTGGATAGATCCAAGACATAAATAGAACAGCACTTTTATGTGCTTTTGTATTATTACATACAGATGACTCGTCATGTAAATCGCTCATATTTAAGTGTGCCATTTTGATTATTAAACGTACAATGAATTTCATTTCATTTGCATTTTTATTTTCATTATTGAAATGCATTATATTTTTGTGGAGTGTCTCGCGCTTACCAATGGCGGTACCTGAATATGAGTACCCCTTCTCTTCCCCTTTCAATGTACTACGCCGGCCCACAGTCTAGCCTTCATCATGTGTTTAGATCGCCTCCTGAAAAAGTAGATACTACCAAATATCAGTTTTTTTAGTAAGAAGTTATGTTGTTGTTGTTATTGTTGGTCAAATCCTATTCTAAAAAAAGTACAAGAAAACAAAAAACAAACATATTTGCTGAGGGCGATCTTATCCAAATGAGATCGACCTTTTTTTGCACGTGCAGAATAGACTGGTGCTAATTTTGACATTTTGTAAGTGAGATGTACCAGGGCCACTAAGTTAATCGGGGTATATTGTGTTTCTATAGACACACGTACAGAAAAAATGGTGGAACGGCAAAGAGTTATGTAAAAGTCTTGAGTTTAGTTTTTATTTGTAGTAGTAAGTTTTTAAAAAAGATATGATGGGCACTATATACAAGGTTTAAAGAAAAGAATGAAATGAAAGAGTAAAGGGGGTATTTACAATGATGCTTAAACTCTAGCCATTGGAGCATACTCTTTAAAAAATGCAATAGAATGAGTGACATTTTCATCGCTTTGGGGATGAACTGCTATCTCCAAGAGTCTTGATTTAAAACTGTGCATATTATCTTCTTCTTTTTCGTTCCAAGGGACGATTTCGAGTTTAAATTTTCTGTTATCATTTTGTAAAAATACTGAATTAAAATAATGTAGGATGCCTTCTAAATCTTTGGCAGTATGTTGTAATAAGTCGGGAAGAGCAAGTCGATCTAAAGATTCAAAGACTTTGCCCAGTTCGCGGGAGATGTAATCGTCAAGTTTATCAGCAAGTATAATAGCGTTTGAATCCAAACATTTCGAAGAAATGGTGTCTTGGTTGTCATTTCCGCAGTACTCTAAAAGGGACTGACGGACATATACTTCAATGGCTTGTTGACTCAGCTTTTCTGCGAGCTCATCCCAGGTTAGAGGCAAATTTCCCTCTGTGTGTGCTTGAATAGCGGCGAAAATCTGAGATTTAAGAATTTCTAGGTCCAACATGTCCATTGTTGGCAGTTGTTGAATTGTGTACTGATTAGTGCCGTGTGACATGAGTTCGGACATATCATCAGTAGACTGTACACTAATTTGGATATGATGTTGAAATTCGGTAGCGATCACCCCATCTGTACTGCTAACGACAGCGTCCAAATGGTCAAATTGAATATGTGTAGCGATAACTTGAGCAAGTCGGTCCACTTGAACCAAAAAGCCTTCATCAGATACTCGCTGCTCTCTTGTTTTTTCTTCTACAAATAGTGTACTTTGTTTTGACTCCTGTACGACGGATGTGAAGGTTGACAAAGGCAGGGCAGAAGCAATACCAATGACAGCCGATAATACCAAAAAGATTTTCATCCTATTGTGTATTAAGTTGAATAAATAGATTAAGGATATAAGGCTATTTAAGAAGAGAAGAGATGAGAAAGAATAAACGGAAAAGAATAAAGAAAACTTTTATATACAGAGACTAAAAAAAAGTCGGGAACGGAGTCTGTATTAGATAGGTTGGTATGATAGAAAGGGGTGTCCTGATATAATTTAACGTAAAATTAGAACACTTACAGATATATACATGGAGTATATTTTCGATATGCGTAGTCGAAATACAAACAAAGAAATTGTTTGTAAGCTATTTGTTTTGATTTTTCATTTATAACGATCCATACGAGGCTTTCTTTGTTTTTTTTTCTACTCTTAGATAAAGCAGATGCGGTTTTGAACGACAGTTTTAACTCAGTTAATAGTTTCATACTATTCTAGAATCACTTTCCGTTCGTGTCCAATCAATTAGTATCAATAAGGCAAATGATTTGCTCATAAAGGACGTAATTTTCTTCTCTTCCATATTACACAAAATGGTGTAATATCAAAAGTTCACTAAAACAGAATATGGTATAAGAGATGATGGCATTTTGTGTTCAATGCTAAGTTGATCTTTTTTTACTTTCTATTTCAGAAGCTTTATTGGGACGAACAACATCAGTTGTCCCGTGCTCTAGAATGATTCAGAACCTGCTGTTTAAAGATAATGTTATAAAATCAGAGAGCTAAAAAAAATACAAAAGAAACTAGGAAAAAATGGGAACAGCAAACCTCTTAAAAATAGCTTGGAATTTGTGTGTTTTCAGCACTCTAGTATCCATTATACTTTATTTCAATTAGCATAGTTGCTCCATTTCTCTGATAACAGTTTAACTTGAGTTGGAAAAAACTGATCCCTTGTTTATAACCCAAAATAAAGGCAAAACCTTATTTACAGTTATTTCCAATTTTGTATTGTCACAGAGCACCTTTATGCTCTACTGAAATATATTAATTTTTTCTTTTAGTAATAAAAAAAACTTAAAGCCAATTGGTGTAGTATATTAAACTGCAACATTCCCCTTTTTCTTGATCCTTACATGTCAATTACGGTATTACATTTATTGTCAATCCAATAAAGCCGTTTATGCATGGACAAGTTTTATTTGTTTGTGTTAAAATATAGTCACAAAAGGCGTACGAGGAAAACGGGGGAATTTCATCCAAAATTTTGTCGATCATTTTTAAGCTAGAGTCAGATAAGCTGTGCCAAAATGAAACATATACTTTAACCCTCCGACATGTGCTTTTAAAATATA